>SJYA01003036.1:1911238-1963378 GCA_006410615.1 Neotragus moschatus
ATGTTAACAACCTACTTGCTCCAGATGATTCCGTTTAATTCTACTGTCTCTTGTAACAGGTCTCTCACGTGCAGAGGTCCGGGCTGTTTGTCTTCCTTGGCTTTCTGAGGCTCCAGAGCATATTGATTCTGTGAAATGTACATTTCTCAGGAAAGAGTGTCTCCCAGCATGACAGGAGATCACACATCACTTGTTTCCCGTGACTTTCATTCCCCTCTGAACATGATAAAATCATGATCCCAGCTTACCGAGGGACCCTCGTGTCTCTTGAAAGCAGGCCTTCTTTTGTTTGCCTTCTTTTTTCATCTCTTTCAATCAGTGAGGCAGAATGGAAAACTGTTCACTGGTTTGGAGGCAGGCAGGTCTGAGTGTGAGTTGTCCCCTGGTTGCTTACTGGGCTGCGTGACTTTGGACAAGCTGCCTAACTCCCTGGAGCCTGCGGCTGTTCCCCAGTAAAATGGGGAGCAGGGGGGCATTACTGGGGATCCTGTGAGGATCAGGAGAGTGGTGCTCGGAGAGCACCTGCTGCTGCTGCAGGGCTTGCCTCGTGGTGTAATCCCTTTTCAGAGGCGGGGCTGACATTAGGTGATGCCCACTGGTGTGGCTGGGACAGTGGAGTTGGTCGAGTGTTCCGGTTGGTCACTACCCACACCACAGCAGATGCTCGATATTCGGAAAGGCATCGACGAGTAGAGATGAATTCTCTCCTTCCTTTCAGAGCTTCAGACAATTCCATCGGCCTACACTGTGTAGAGGCCATCTCTGACCCAGAGCCGCTGGTCTGTCCAGGGCACCTTTCCCCAGCTGCCACGACTGCGGCACAGCCCTGCCTTCTCTGGGGAAGCGCCTTCTGCAGGTGGGAGGGGAGCCCTTGGCTCCGGAAGGAGACTCAGCGCAGGGACGGCTGGCCCCGCCTCTGGGTGCTGCAGTCTGTGCTCCAGAGCACAGGTAGAGGGAAGACATTGTCCCCTCGCTCAGCTCTTTCCCCTTAGCGTCCTCAGGCCCCCGCCTCCCTTCTCCTGGAAGATCCCCACCCCTCAAAATCTCACGCCCACCCAAATCCCTGTCTTTGGCTCTGCTTCTAGGAAACCCGGCCCAAGGCCACCAGTGTCCTGCTCTTACATACCTTTATGCAACCCCTGGAATAGTGATCAATCTTGGGGACCCAGTGAGCAAGGGTCTGAGTGGCCATGTGCATGGAGCTGGTTGGGTGGGGTCTGCAGGGGACCCCATGGGGAACATGATGCAAGGGTTTTGTCAAATCTCACTATCCCCTTGACACACGTCAAAAAATGTGAGGTCACACAGGGCTTTCCCCTTCAACACACTGGCCCCTGTTGTGGGGGCTACACACTCATGTGCGCATCATGTGTAATATGTGTGATGTCTGTGTGTGTCATGTGTGATGTGTGTGCGATGCGTGTGATGTCTGTGTGTGTGATGTGTGTGTGTGTGATATGTGTGAGCATGCATTTATATAGGGGTTTCTGTGTGGGTTAATGGGGAGAAGGCGATGGCATCCCACTCCAGTACTCTTGCCTGGAAAATCCCATGGATGGAGGAGCTTGGTGGGCTACAGCCCATGGGGTCGCTAAGAGTCAGACACGACTGAGCGACTTCACTTTCACTTTTCACTTTCATGCATTGGGGAAGGAAATGGCAACCCACTCCAGTGTTCTTGCCTGGAGAATCCCAGGAACGGGGGAGCCTGGTGGGCTCCCGTCCATGGGGTCGCACAGAGTCGGACATGACTGAAGCGACTTAGCAGCAGCAGCAGTGTATGTATGTGAACTGAGGTTTGAGCCCCGCTTCTGGCTTGCCTCTGCCTCATCCACCTGTTGCTCTGGGTCCCTCAGGAGTGACTGGCCTGCAAAGAAGGAGGGCACTGGGACGCCTTGTTCATGGAGACTTTGGACCATCCCCACCATATTGGGCCTGTTGGCCTCTGGGGCATAACTTGGCCTCTTCTGGCTTTGAGGGCCTGCCAGAGGTGCCATCTGGTCTGGGAGGTGTTCTTAGACTGGGTACAGCCTGCTGGTCTGTGATGCCTCTGAAAACAGCCCAGCCTGACCTGAGTGGGCACCAGGGGTGGGGCTACATCTTGGGAAAGGCTGCTTTGGGTGAACCTCGGTTGTGGACTTGGTTCTGCCACTAAGGCACAGAGGACACTGGGCCAGTTGCTGCCCACAGGCCTAGTCCTATCCTGTCTAGGGGAGAGCTCGTCTCTCCCGGGGTGAGCCAGGCTGCACCAGCTCTGCCTGGGTGATGAGCTGGGAGACAGACAGTTACCTCTGGAGCAGCGTTGGACTAGTCAGCACTCTTGTTTGCAAGGGTTGGAGACCAGCTTGCGTTAGCTTAGACAAACATCTCCAGAATCCAAGGAAGGGCAGGATGCGCTGGGCTTCCAGAACACTTGGAACCACTGGCCGAGCCCCTTCTTCACCTTTGGCACAGAAGTAAGGGACTTTATAGTATTTTCCTCATTTGATACTCAAAACAGACTGCTGGAGGAAACAGAGACTCAGAGCGGTTACCCTCCCAAAGTCACACAGGCTGTAAAGGTGTCACTGACTTCAAAGCCTGAGTTCTCAGCCACCAGGCATTGTATCAGTGTATTCATGAGAGGTGGCTAAACTGTTGTAACAAAGAGACCCAAACCCAGTGGCATATACACAATGGAAGTTTATTTCTGACTCATGTTAACTGTGATGGGGGGGTCGTCCCAGGTAAATGGGAGAAGGGGTGGTTTATGGAATGCACAACTGTTTGGGGCACAAGCTCAAAGTCTCTGACATCTCCAACTGTGTCTTCTAAGGAACTCTTGGAGACACAGCATGGGGGAGCATGCGTGGTAGGAGTTTATGGGCCAGAATAGGAAGTGGCACATCACTTCTATTCCCATTCTATTGACTTGAACTCAGCCATGTGGCCCCACCTAGGTGCAAGGGCTGCTGGGAAATCTGGTTAGCTGGTCCTTGAAGAAGGAAGGGACCAAATCTGGTGGGCAGCTTGCAGATATTCTAGTTTTTATCTGCTTTCTTTCACTTAACATAATCCTTTTTCTATGTGGCTCCACTGAGTTTTCATAACAATCATGATTATAGGCAGTGTACTCCAACTATTGGACAGTTAAGCCACTCCAGGTCTTTTCAGATAATAAAAACAGTAAACACGTTTATGCAAAAAAACTTTGCTACTGTTGAATTATTTCCTTAAAGTTTTAGGAGTGGGAATACCAAGTATAATGAATGAGCAGTTTTATGGCTCTTGACGCTTATTATTTCATTGCTTTTCAAAGGGTTTGTCATCATCCACAGTGATACTCATTGTCTTACCAGTGAGTAAGCACTGGGTGCTATAATTTTTTTTTCTAATTTAGTTGTTGGAAACTGGTTTATTATGATGGCCTTTTTCAGGTCTCACTATATTAGGGGAGTTTGTGTGTGTGCAGGGTGTGTGTATCTGGCCTAATTCATTCCTTCTATAATTTTAGCCTCTTCTTTTGTCTTTGGAAGTGACAAAATCATTTATTCACTCAACAAAAATTTAAGGAATGCCTGCTATATGCCCAGCAGTGGTCTAAGCCCTAAAGCATTTAGGGGAATAAAAAAAAGACAGTCTTATAATGGGACCTAATAAAACTTAAAAGCTTTTGCATAGCAAAGGAAATCATCAATAAAACGAAAAGACAACCTATGGAATGAGAGAAGATATTTGCAAATGATGCAACTGACAAGGGGTTAATGTCTAAAATATACAACCAGCTCACAAAACTCAATACTAAAAAAAAAAAAAAAATGGACAGAAGACCCAAATAGACATTTCTCTGAAGAAGACATATAGATGGCCAATAGGCACATTAGAAGATGCTCAACATTGCTAATTATTAGAGAAATGTAAATCAAACCACAATGAAATAACATCTCAGACCAGTCAGCATGGCTATCATCAAAAAGTCTACAATAAATGCTATAGGGGGTTAAGAGCCCAAACAGGAAGGCCAGCTGGGAGGTCACCAGATTAATCCAGTGGAGATGCGGTGAGGCTTGGACCAGGGCAGCAGTAGTGGGTGTGAAGAGAAGCCGATAGATGTGGGGTGTGCTTTGAAGGTTGCATTGACATGAACTGCTCTGCCCAGGGAACCCTCTATCTTTTAAAGATGTCTCTTGCAGAGGTATTGAATATCTTAACATCATAGTCTTTGGGTTTAGATCTGAGTGCAGTCTGGTAGTCAGATGCTTGGAATATAGTCACTCTTGCCTTTGGATACCAAATGACTTGTTCAAGTTGTGTGGCTAGGGGGTGACAAGACCAGCTTTGACCTTAGTCAATCTGGTCCTGGTACCCCAGTTACAGTCATCACGCTACACTATCTCTCAGCTCTGGCAAAGACTCTCATCACCCCATCCAGCTAGTATCTGATGCTCAGAGTTCTCCAGGACACCGGCCGGGGGGCCTGGAGGCGTTGTAGGAATGCTCCCAGGAGTGGGAGCTCACCACCTCTCCAAGTCTCTCTCTCTTGAGACACCTCTGGGTATTAAAATACATAGATTAACAGTCACGAGTGTGGATGTGGGGCTTGGGCAGCCCTGAGCCCCACGACTTCCTGGCCATGTAACTTTGGACGTCACTTTTTTCTCAGAGCCTTGGTTCCCTCAACTGAAAACCAGGGTTGGCAGAGAGTCCCCCTGGGGTTACTGGGAGGACTGGGTGAGCATCCAGCCCCGAGACTGGCTCACACATAACAGGTGGCTCGTGATGCTGAAAATGTTGCTCCTTGTTCACTTACTGCTCTACTTCCCATCTTAATTTTTAAAGGAGATTTCTGTGACTTCTGAATCTCTCTGTTTAGCTCCACTAGGTGTTGGTGCTTATTAACTTGGTTTTCCGTGAGGGTGGAGGCATCTCTCTCCTTCATGAAGGCTTGAACTCCCCTAGAGCAGAGCCTGGACTTGTGGTCAGTGAACCCTGCACGCATGGCCCCTGCACACCGTTGGGCACAGGGGGCAGATGAATAAAATGCAGAGTTCTCCATTTGCTGTGAACTCCCTGGAGCCGCTCTTGTGAACCCAGTGACCCCATATCCTCACTCACCCCAGTAGCTCGTTTAGTGAGCTAAAGAAACATTAGGTGCTAAATAAATGTAAATGTGACCACTTTAAGCAACATATTTACACTCAGAAGAGGTTTGTTTGGGATCTTTATTTTTTAAAGATTTATTATTTATTTTTGGTTGTGCTGGGTCTTCATTGCTGTGCATGGGCTTTCTCTAATTTGCGGTGAGCCGGGGCTACTCTCTGTGGCGATGTGTGGGCTTCTCATTACATGCCTTCTATTGTTGCAGAGCACAGGTTCTAGGTGAGCAGGCTTCAGTAATTGCAGCTCATGGGCTCAGTACTCTGGTGCACAGGCCTAGTTGCTTCGTGGGCTGTGCAATCTCCCCGGGCCAGGGATCAAACCCATGTCCCTTGCACTGGCAAGCAGACTCTTAACCACTGGACCACCAGGGAAGCCCTGAGATCTGTTTTTTAAAAAAATTCAGTGGTGCTTAAGTATGGTTTGGGGACCAGCAGGCAGGACTGGCTATATAATCTGTGAGGCATGATATAAAATAAAAATGAGGGATTCCATGCTAAAAAATCAAAACCTAAAGGTGATGACAGTGAAAGTCACTCAGTCATGTCCGACTCTTTGCGATCCCATGGACTATACAGTCCGTGGAATTCTCTAGGCCAGAATACTGGAGTGGATAACCTTTCCCTTCTCCAGGGGATCTTCCCAACCCAGGGATTGAAGACAGGTCTCCCACATTGCAGGCGGATTCTTTACCAACTGAGCTATCAGGGAAGCCCTGATGACAGCAGAGCATTAAACCAAGCCCAGGGCCTTTCTGAGGCCAGGGTCCTTTGGGGCTGCGTGGCCTCTATGCCCACGAAGCTGGCCCTGCCGGCTGCATCAGCACTGCCTGGGAGCTGGAAAGCCATGCAGACTCCCAGACATACTGAGTGGGAGTCTCTGGAGGTGGGGTTCGGGAAGCTTCCTGGTGATTCTCACGCACAGGAAAGTTGGAGTTCTGCCTTAATCTCTGGAAGAAGTCACAGAGCCCTGTTCGAGGCAGAAGCCTGCACGAGCTGCTTCACTGGCCTGATCCAGGCCAGCATTTATCATGGGATAGTCTCCCTTTGGGTGAGTGGCTTTGACAAAAGGAGCCATTGCTTAAGTTGGTCAGGAACCAGGCCCTTTATCTGCTCCACCTGTCCGATCTAACAGCTTGCTCATTCTTCAAGTGCCTTCCTCTGGCGCCTAGTCCATCCATTGCCTTGGACGCAGTGAAATGACTTTTCCTGAACAGACCGTTTGAATCTTATCTGGGTCTGGCAAGGTGAGACTCTTCAGATGCTGATTCTTTGCTAGAGGAGTGGTGAGCTCCCCGTCAAGGGGACTGTGCAAGGGGAGGTTGGATGATCACCAGGCAGGGATGCTATCAGAAAGAGCCCAGAACTCAGTGTGGCATTAGACTGGATGTTTTGAAGGTCCCTCTCATGAATGAATAGCACTGCCCCCTCTCTTTTCAGTATCTGCCTCTCTTTTCTTTTCCTGGAAGCTTGTTCCTCACCACAGTCTATGCACGGCCTCAAGCTGTGTGAGAAGGACTAAGGATGAGTAATACCGAGTATGGTAGAATGTAGCAGCTATGGATTTAGAGTCAGACACTATTGTGCTGAGCTATCCCAGCTGTGCTCTAAATAACCAAGTGACTTGGGCACGTCTTGTTGCCCTGCCCCCAGGGCAACAGTCCCCCCCAAGCAGACAATCTTGTTGCCCTGTCCCCAACCCCAGCTTAGTGATATGCGAATACCAGAGCCCAAGAGCCAGCTGTTAAATCTTGGGGAATTTTGCAAGCCAATGGATATCACATGGGTAGCTTGAAATCGACCATATTTACAGCACAGAAATCAACAAATACTACAAATTAGGGCTTCTTCTTTTTTTCTTTTTCTTTTTCATCTCAAGAGCCAGTTGTTAAATATAGGGCTGGCCAGAAAGTTCATCTGGGTTTTCCTATAAGACCTTATGGAAAAACCCAAATGAACTCTTTGGCCAACTCACTATTTCCCACCACACTATGGCTCTGGTCTTCCTACATCAGTAGGTATTGGCTAACTTCCATCTATCTCTCCTTGCCTGTGGGCTTTCTCCAAAGCTGTGGAATGTGACCCTGTCCTTGCAGAGGGCAGGCTGGGAATTAGTGCTCCTGGGAGCAGCCCTCAGGTGTGTAAATATCCCGGTTCCCCTACCCCTTGGCTGGGATGGCTCTGAGGTGTCGGTTTCACATGGACTCATGGCCCTTCTCCATAAGATTTTATGCTCTAGTGGTGACAGCTGGAGCTGTCTTGAGACCAGTCTTTTTCAGTTGCCTGTCCTTCCTTATCTCACGTCCCCACTTGTAGACAGGTGTTTTCTGCACTTCCCAAACCCTTGTGTTGAATCCCTGCCTCATGTCTGCTTCTGGGGAAGCCCAAACTAAGACCGCCTGTAATGTCACCCCTGCAGGCTTCAGTCTCCCAACTAGAAATGGGATGCTAATTACTGGCTCCCAGGCAGGTGTGAAGGTTGACTAAGCAGAAATTGGTCTACTTTGTGCATGGATATGCTCAGGAAACATGACTGATAGGACATCGTACAGGTAAGCGCTCAGTGAGTGATCCAGCAGCATTCACTATGGCTAAGCCTAATCCTACTGATCCCATCTCCTTCGGTTTCTAGGGACCAATGCCACCTCAAGGATACTTAAGCAATATGCCTGGATATTACGGGCATATGGAATGAAAGGGGTTGCTTCATGGACCATGGACTAGGGACTTAGTGACACCAAGGTGCTGTCCATCTGTCCTCTCTGTTGGTGTTAACATCTCTTGGTGACTTGCCTTATTTTGTCCTAGTGCAGAAAAGCTCTTTCTTTGTAGCAGGGAACTTGGAGGGAGTGAGGAAGAACTTTTGTGGCACTAAGTTACTGACATTTGGGGATTTATTCACCATTGCAGCATACTCATAGACTTTTCCCACATTGTTTATAATTTTCTTACCTGCCTTACAAAGTAGGTATTCATATTTCCACTTATCAGGTAGGAAAAACTGAGGTTCAGAGAGGTCGGAAACTTTCTCCTAAGATCACCCATCTAGTACATGGTAAATCCAAGAATCAAAGTGAGCTCTGATCGGTTGTAGGGCCTGTTTTGTTGCCTCACCAAGCTGGGGGTCTTAAAGGTGTAAATCAGTATTGAGGAGGTCGGGGAGGAGGAGAATAGCAGAACTGACAAATCGGATGACGTGGAAATGAATGTCAGTACAGCCCACCTCCTGCCAAAACCCCAACTGCGGAACGTAACAGATTACACAATGAGTCTGGCACCTGGGATATTTTCAGATGAGCTAGCTGTTCTGGAGCATTTGCTAACACTCTGGATGAGTCTTCAAAAACCCCCTTCATATTTCATGCAGGCAGGCAGAGCAGGATGATAACGCATGCTAACGCCCCTTCAAGGGAGTCCAGGAGGACCGTTCTCTTTAGTCCCTCATTAAAGTTGTGTGTGTGCTTCTAGGGAATGATGGCCAGCATCTGGACCAGATGTCCCAAGGGCCACAGCTGGGAGGGCTCTCAATCCTTGGCCAACTGGCTTCTCCCCAGTGAGGCTTCTGGGCAAACCTCACTTGCTCTCAGGATGAAATAAATGCTAATGTCCCCAGCTTGCTGCCTCCCTTCCCCTGAGAATGACTTTTCCCTGCATGCCCATCCCTCCCATTCTGACCCCCTAGCGGGGTCCTGCCTCCACCTCTCATCGATTGATTTGGCCACAAGTGATTGGTCCAGAGGTTGGTTCGTGACCCAAGCTGGGCCAACTGGGGCCCTTCTCTGGGATTTTGAACTTGGAAAGGGAGAAAGTGTCAGTCTGTCCTTCTGTCTGGTGTAGGCTACGAGACATGAGGCCCGGGGCTCGTGTCCTGCCAGCAGCAGGGAAGTTCATCTACTGGGAGAAGGAAGAAATTGACAGAGGCAGAGACGACGAGCATGCGCGGCTGCAATTCAAGCGCTTGTTTTCAGTTACACTTGTACACTCTTGCTCTTCTGGTTACTCCTCCACTGACTGTAGTCTAATGGTGGTGGGTACGGTCACCAGGTTCACACAGTTCAAGCCCTAGCTCACGGCCTAGGTACATGGCAGCAGTTTTTGCCTTCTGTAAGAAAATGGGATAAATGAGCATACCTGCCTCACAGTGTGGTTGTAAGGAATAAGAGATACATGTAAAGTGCTTGGAATAGCATCTGGGAGGTATTAAATGCTGCATAAATGTCCCCTCTCCTTTTTCTCCTCTTCCCTCTTCCTCCTCCTAATAGTAATAATAATAGCAACAACCAAAATCTTATATCTACTACTACTGCTTAGATATAAGATTGATTGAGATATAATTGACATATAGCATTGTGTAAATTCAAGTATGCATCAAGCTAATTTAACATTCTCATATATTACAAAATGATTACCACCATATTGTTAGCTAACAGCCTCTAGCACATCATAGGATTTGTTTTGGGGGGTGAGAATATTTAAGATCTGATCTCTTAGCAACTTTCCAGTATATAATACAGTATTATTAACTCTAATTACCATGCTGCACATTAGATCCCCAGAACATATTCATCTTATAACTAAAAGTTTGTACTCCTTGGGCTTCCCTGATATCTCAGTTGGTAAAGAACCCTCCCACAATGCAGGAGACCCTGGTCTGTCAGGAAGACCCACTGGAGAAGGGATAGGCTACATACTCCAGAATTCTTGGGCTTCCCTTGTGGCTCAGCTGGTAAAGTATCCACCTGCAATGTGGGAGACCTGGCTTCAATCCCTAGGTTAGGAAGATCCCCTGGAGAAGGGAAAGGCTACCCATTCTATTATTCTGGCCTGGAGAATTCCATGGACTGTATAGTTCATAGGGTTGCAAAGTGTCAGACATGACTGAGCAAACTTCACTTTTGTACTCCATGACCAACATCTCCCTATTTCCATAACCTCCCAGCCCTTGGTAACTACAATAATATTATTATTATATCTAATAATAGGAATTTCAGTAATATGTCACTATATATATGACTACTATTATATCTAATATCTAATAATAATATTATTTTTCATTCCAACCCCAAAGAAAGGCAATGCCAAAGCATGTTTAAACTACTGCACAATTGCACTCATCTCACACACTAGCAAAGTAATGCTCAAAATTCTCCAAGTGAGGCTTCAACAGTACGTGTATCGAGAACTTCCAGATGTTCAAGTTGGATTTAGAAAAGGCAGAGGAACCAGAGATTAAATTGCCAACATCTTTTGGATCATTGAAAAAGCAAGAGAATTCTAGAAAAACATATACATCCACTTTAATGACTACACCAAAGCCTTTGACTGTGTGGATCACAATAAACTGTGGAAAATTCTTAGAGATGGGAATACCAGACCACCTGACCTGCCTCCTGAGGAAATCTGTATGCAGGTCCAGAAGCAACAGTTAGAACTGGACATGGAACAACAGACTGGTTCCTAATCGGGAAAGGAGTATGGCAAGGTTGTATATTGTCACCTTGCTTATTTAATTTATATTCAGAGAACATCATGTTAAATGCCAACCTGGCTGAAGCACAAGCTGGAATTAAGATTGCCGGGAGCAATATCAGCAACCTCAGATATGCAGATGACCTCACACTTATGGCAGAAAGTGAAGAAGAACTAAAGAGCCTCTTGACGAAAGTGAAAGAGGAGAGTCAAAAAGTTGGCTTAAAACTCTACATTCAGAAAACTAAGATCCTGGCATCTGGTCTTATCACTTCATGGCAAACAGATGGGGAAACAGTGGAAATAGTGACAGACTTTATATTTTTGGGCTCCAAAATCACTGCAGATGGTGATTGCAGCCATGAAATTAAAAGACGCTTGCTCCTTGGAAGAAAAGCTATGATCAACCTAGACAGCATATTAAAAAGCAGAGACATTTCTTGGCCAACAAAGGTCTATCTAGTCAAGGCTATGGTTTTTCCAGTAGTCTTGTATGGATGTGAGAGTTGGACTATAAAGAAAGCTGAGTGCCAAAGAATTGATGCTTTTGAATTGTGGTGTTGGAGAAGACTCTTGAGAGTCCCTTGGACTGCAAGGAGATCAAACCTGTCAATCCTAAAGGAAATCAGTCCTGAATATTCATTGGAAGGAGTGATGCTGAAGCTGAAGCTCCAATACTTTGGCCACCTGATGTGAAGAACTGACTCACTGGAAAAGACCCTGATGCTGGGAAAGATTGACGGCAGGAGGAGAAGGGGATGACAGAGGATGAGATGGTTGGATGGCATCACCGACTCGATGGACACGAGTGTGAGCAAGCTCTGGGAGTGGTGATGGACAGGGAGGTCTGGCATGGGGCAGTCCATGTGGTTGCATAGTNGGAGATCAAACCTGTCAATCCTAAAGGAAATCAGTCCTGAATATTCATTGGAAGGAGTGATGCTGAAGCTGAAGCTCCAATACTTTGGCCACCTGATGTGAAGAACTGACTCATTGGAAAAGACCCTGATGCTAGGAAAGATTGAAGGCAGGAGGAGAAAGGGACGACAGAGGATGAGATGGTTGGATGGCATCACTGACTCGATGGACACGAGTGTGAGCAAGCTCTGGGAGTGGTGATGGACAGGGAGGTCTGGCATGGGGCAGTCCATGTGGTTGCATAGCTGGACACGACTGAGCGATTGAACTGAACTGATACCTAAAAATAATAGTGATAAAGACTCTTCAGTGTCTTACCAGTAAGTTAGGCTTCTTTCACTTGCAACGAGAAACACTGACTCTTGAGAGATGAAATAATCCTTCAGAAATTGGTGGAATCCTTCAGAAATTGACCCTGGAACCAACTTGATCATTTACTGAGTACAGGATCTGACAGTCAAATATGCTCTACCAATGATCGCAGGGCTGACAGCTTCCCTTTGGATAGGATGGGAGGATTGGTTGGGCGGGCCTTGGAAACAGGAAGAGGCGGGGCTTCTGCCTCAGCTGTGGAAGGGAAGGGAAGGCGGCTGAGGAGTGGGCTTGAGGCGATAGAGCTGGGAGGAAGGGCTTCGGATGTCTAAGCTCCAAGCCTTGGGGCTTCCTAGGTAAGATTCGGAACTGGCCCCGCACACGGAGGGGCAGAAGAAACCAAGGCAAGCGGCAGTCACTGCAAATTGGTCGGTGGTGTTTTTCACAAGCAATAAAACTGACAAAGGAGGCTTGTCTTGGTGGCCACCCAGTGAGGAGATCTCTGCGCTCGCCCACCCGCCATAATTTTCAAAGTTTACATGTATCCTCGCCAGAGGGTCTTTACAGCACTGTNCGGCAGTCACTGCAAATTGGTCGGTGGTGTTTTTCACAAGCAATAAAACTGACAAAGGAGGCTTGTCTTGGTGGCCACCCAGTGAGGAGATCTCTGCGCTCGCCCACCCGCCATAATTTTCAAAGTTTACATGTATCCTCGCCAGAGGGTCTTTACAGCACTGTTCTCAAGGCTGCGTCCTTGAAATGGCTCCTAGTGAAGGAGCAGTGCGTTCCAAGGACAGGAGGGGGTGAGGAGACCCCATTTCCTGGGGCCAGCTCTCAGGTTACCCAGTGGTCACGTCTTCTCCATGATCTGGATGCTGAGCCTAAGAAACAGCCTCCCTGCAGGGCGGAGATGGCCATATGAAGCGCAAAGGGGGCAGGAACTGAAGACTGCACTCCTTTCCTCAGCCTGCCTCACTTCATTGTTCTCCCTTTTGTTTCTTTTTGTTTCTCTTCAGCTTTTAACACCGGGCATCAGCAGAAGCCACCACGTGGCTCCACCAGGGAGCAGAGCAGAATTAAGATGGAGAGGCTGACCCCATAGTATCGTTTGGGCTCCTGAGTTCTCCTATACCTGAACCCAGATCTACCCCAGGACTCTTCAGAGATAAGAAATAGTGAATTCACTCTTTGCTGACCTGATTTCAGCTGCCTTTTTGTTGCTTTGCAATGGAAAGAGACCTGGCCAATATCACCTCCCAAATCGGCAAGTAAGAGCCAGATGCAAGCTATATGTAAACATTGGAGAAAATAAATTCAAAGTTGGAAAGGAAAAGGAAATCCCAGGGCTGAGTGTTGTGCCCAGAGTCCGAGTCCCCAGAACTGAGAGAATAAGACGTCCACAGCAATGCAGTAGCATGAAAGGGGGTTTATTGCTAGCTCGAGCTAGGGCCCAAGTCTCATCCAGCACAGTGGAATCCGACAAGGGCCCTGAGCTCTTGGTTGTAGCTGCTTATATACAGGCAGTTTTTTGTCTTAGTAACAGGGTAGCTGGCATTACATTATTGGCTGAGGTTTGGTGCGAATGGGGACTCTCCTGATTAGTTCAAGGGTATAATTCCTGGAGACATGACTCAGGTTTAGTTCAAATGACTCAGGTTTTAGTTCAAGGGTATAACTTCTGGAAACATGACTCAGGTTTTATCTTTAGGCCTAGTGTAACTCACTGAGCCTGTCATGGCTGGAGTCTGGTTTCAACACTGAGAACTCTGAGCGCATGTCCTGGGAATCACTCTGAACCAAGCAAGAGTGTGGACTGCTGGACTGTAGTTGGCAGCCTGGATCCAGGCAAGGCTGGGCCAGGAAGGGAAGGAGGGACCACAGACTGACAGGAATGGCAGCAATATAAATCAAGCTTCCAGGACTGGTATGTGTGTTTCATTAGAGAAGGATGGAGGTCTCATCAATGCCTGATGGATGAGAAGGACTCAGCCTGAGTCTGAGGGATCCTGACTGTTCGGGAGTGCTTTGTTTTGTGGGGTGAGGTTCTTGTTGAAAAAATTATGGAAAAGAGAAGTTAAGAAAACTAGGGTCTGTTTTCCAGTTGGTTTTTGTACTAGCCACGGTTTCGTTTGTTGAGCCCTGCAATGTGCTGGACACTTACTCCTTCCAACCGTGCCTGCCATATACAGCTGTTCATATCCAGCCCTGCACAACCCCTGGGTGAATGGCATGCTTTGGAANATGGAAAAGAGAAGTTAAGAAAACTAGGGTCTGTTTTCCAGTTGGTTTTTGTACTAGCCACGGTTTCGTTTGTTGAGCCCTGCAATGTGCTGGACACTTACTCCTTCCTACCGTGTCTGCCATATACAGCTGTTCATATCCAGCCCTGCACAACCCCTGGGTGAATGGCATGCTTTGGAGTTGTGCAGTGTACAACCTTTGCAGCTGTAGGGGCCAGTCATGTTTCTAACAAACTGTAAGCTAGGTGGTGTTATAGCCTCATTTTATTCTTTTTTAATAGGTGGAGTGTAAGGCACAGAAGGGGTGGTGAGTTGTCCAGATAACATAAGTGGTGTGTATGTGTGTTAATTGCTCAGTCATGTCTGACTCTTTGCGACCCCATGAACTGAAGCCCATCAGGCTCCTCTGTCCATGGAATTCTCTAGGCAAGAATGCTGGAGTGGGTAGCCATTTCCTTCTCCAGGGAATCTTCTGGACCCAGGGAATGAACCCAAATCTCCTAGGTTTCCTGCTAGGAGAATTGTTTCATGCAGATTCTCTATCATCTGAGCTACCAGGGAAGCCCATCTTAGCTTGTGGGTGGGACCAAACCCAGGTCAAGTTAACTTGCCTTCCATTATATCACTTAGCTCTCTGTGAGATAAAATGCTCTTTAGGATAAACTTAGTTGCTTCTCATGTCTCAGACTTCCATGAAGCATAGACTAGTGGAGTTATATTATTCATCTTGATTCCCCCAGTTCTTAGCATGGTACCTGTATCCAGTGGGTGTTTGGCAAGTGCTTGTTGAACTGAACTGGTACCGAATGGAGTACCAGGACTCCATGAAGAAAACCTCATCCAGGGGGCTGGACAGAGGAAAGTACACTTAAAGGAATGTTTTGTTAATTTTTAATTTTCCTGGCTCTTTATAGAAGCAAATCCAGCAATATATTTTTTTAAAATAATTTTATTTCTTTATTTGTTTTTGGCTGTGCTGGGTCTTCAGTGCTTCACGTGGCCTTTTCTCTAGTTGCAGCGTGGGCTTCTCATTGCAGTGGCTTCTCTTGCTGCGGGGCATAGGCTCTGGAGTATGTGGGCTTCAGTAGTTGCGTCTCCCGGGCTCTGCAGTACAACCAGTAGTTGTGGGGCATGAGCTTAGTTGCTGTGAGGCATGTGGAATCTTCCTGGCTCAGGGATCAAACCTGTGTCTTCTGCATTGGCAGGTGGATTCTTTACCACTGAACCACCAGGGAAGCCCCAACAATATGTTTTGAAGTTGATGGTGAAAGGGCTGATTTCTGTAGACAACGCCACACACTGAGAACTTCCTTGGAGCTGTCTGGTGTCTTGATGGAGTAGATAGCCAGGCCTGCCTGACTGCATAGTGGAGATTTGTTGATCACTGGTATATCTTGCCCTATTTCTAAAATACAATAGGGACCCAAAAATGTGTATAGGGCTGGATTCAAAAAGGATCTTACCTTTGTTGGGAAACGCACCTTTGAGATGCTCAGCTGGGGAAAAATAGGGGCCAGAAATTGCAACTTAACCTGGAGATAGAAAAATCCATTTGTAAGACTCTAAAGGAGTTGGGCATGACTGAGTGACTTCACTTTCACTTTTCACTTTCATGCATTGGAGAAGGAGATGGCAACCCACTCCAGTGTTCTTGCCTGGAAAATTCCATGGACGGAGGAGCCTGGTGGGCTACAGTCCATGGGGTCGCTAAGAGTCGAACATGACTGAGCGACTTCACTTTCACTTTTCACTTTCATGCATTGGGAAAGGAAATGGCAACCCACTCCAGTGTTCTTGCCTGGAGAATCCCAGGGATAGGGGAGCCTGGTGGGCTGATGTCTATGGGGTCGCACAGAGTCGGACATGACTGAAGTGACTTAGCAGCAGTAGCAGCAAAGGAGTTTGCCATTTCTTATTGGAATTGGCCTTGAGATGGGGCCATGTTTGACCTGTGCATTGTTTTAAGTAAACTTGAATTTAAAAGCAAACATTTAAAAGTTAGAGGAGTTTACATTAAAAATCCCGATTTTTGTTTGTATGTTTGTTTTGTTCATAAAAATCATAGCATGATTGCTGGAGGTGAGAAGCAGCTGCCCCCTTTAGAAGAGCATGAGCTGCCCAGTTCACCACAGTTCCCCCCAGTTCCTGTTGTGTTATGCCCAGACTGTCTCCCTTATTTCTGCTGCTAACTGCCCCTTATAGATCTTTGAGTTTGTGATTCTTATTTTGGACTCTAAGCAGGAAGATCTATCTACCATTCTTGATTTTTAATTACAGCTTTGTTTTTTTTTTAAATCACCAAAAAAGAAGTCACAAAGATTCAGTAGTTTCTCATCTGTTTTTGTAGGCAAGGAAACTGAGTCCAAATAGAAGTTAAATCACTTATCTGGGGTCACATGGCATGGTCCTGGAGAGTCTAGTGTCTTTGTCATTGTGGACCATGAGAACAGTTTCTGCTGCTCTTTTTGATGTGGCCACCAGGAAACTCAGAGCCACATTTTCAGACCCAGTTTAGGAACTGAACTTCTGGGCTGTGTATCTTTATCTGTCTTTCTCTTTTATTCTAAATAATTTTTCTCTAGTCCCAAGTTTAATTTGTATTCTGTAATTTTGTCATACATATTTCTTGGAGTCTACTGTAAGTTCTATGTGGGTAGTGAGTGAATAAATAAAATGTAATGAATTTTAAAAGTCCAAGAAGGGCCTGTGCCCCACCAAACTTCATGTTGGATGATTTGTCATAGACTCAGACTGTGGCTCTGTTATAGCCATTGCCAGTTTTTGTTTGTTTGTTTTTAGCTCTTTTGCCAACAATACATTTTGCTTTCCTAGCATCAAAATGGTCCAGGCCAATGGCTTCAGCCTAGAGTGGCTTGGATGAGTCAGTCTGGTGTCAGAAGGGGATTGGCAGACTCTGTCCTCAGACAGGCGTGGAGGTGGGGTTGAGGGCATCTTCCCTACCTTCCTGGCACCTGAATCTTGGTCAGAGAAAGAATTCTAGGCTCTTCTGACTTCCATTCTGTTTCCCATGGTTCCAAGTGTGGCTTTTCCTACAGAGATCCAGAGAGAAAACTTTGAGTCAAGAGTTTCTGGTCTGTTTGATTTTGAACTTGTTCCCTCACGTCCCTTTCCCCATGTCACCCTGTTGGTTCATGGACATTTTTTTAAAGAAAGAGTGGTAAGGCAAAGTCAAGTCCAAAAATTCAAAACAGAGGAACCCTTTTTATTTATCTTGACTGTTTCAGGGTACAGAAGGGAACTCACATTTTTGGAGCTTATTCTGGGCTTCCCTTATAGCTCAGTTGGTAAGAGTC
This sequence comes from Neotragus moschatus, assembly GCA_006410615.1. Taxonomy (NCBI): domain Eukaryota; kingdom Metazoa; phylum Chordata; class Mammalia; order Artiodactyla; family Bovidae; genus Neotragus; species Neotragus moschatus. The sequence goes on from SJYA01003036.1 coordinate 1,928,627, forward strand.
TGACTGCAGTGCAGGAGACCTGGGTTCGATCCTTGGGTCAGGAAGATCCCCTGGAGAAGGAAATGGCTGCCCACTCCAGTATTCTTGCTTGGAGAATCCCATGGACAGAAGAGCCTGGCAGACTATGGTCTATGGGGTGGTAAGAGTTGGACACGACTGAGCGACTAAGCACAGCACTGGGCCAGCCGGGGTGCTATGCTGTTAGCTTGAATGCCTGCTTCTCTTTGATTTCAGAATAACTTAGAAATGGGTGATGCTCAGCCTGATCCTGGTTGACTTCTGTAACTGCTTCTCCCTTCCTTGCCTCCTCCAGCTAGACTGACCTCCTCTTACCACCTGTGCCCCCATCCTCCCAGTAGACCAGTTTGCCCAGACTGTCCGACTTCACACATACTGCTCTCTGTACTGGGAAAATTGTCCCTCTTGGTCTTTGCTTGGCTGATTCCTTCATACCCCCAGGTCTCAGCTGATGCAGACTTTGAAGCTACTTCTGATACTGAAGTAAATGATTATCTCACTGAAATCTCTTTCTTCCTTGACTGCACTCTTCAACTCTTTTAATATAGTTTTCACTCTTGATTTTTTTTACAAATGTATTTATTTCATTACACGGTGTGTTTCTTTCATTACAAATTTCACAAGGATGGAGTCATGTGTATCTTGTGTTGTGTTGTATCCCCAAGTGCCTAGCACATAGTAGGTGCTTAATAAAAATTTGTTGACTGAGCACTGACTCCCACAATTTGAGTGTTATCAGTATTGTAATTATTATTAGTAATGAGACACTGACTCTGTGCCAGGCACTGTGTTGATTTTTCTAGATCTAGTATATATTTAATTCCACAGTGATCCCAGTGGGGTGGATTGTATTATTCTCATACAAGAAGAGGAAACTGAGGTTCGGGTTCTTGCTCAGAGATGCCCTATTAGTGATAGAGCTGGGATTCAAACTCAGTGGTTCTAATGCGAAAGCAGTGCTCTCCCCCTCTCCTTCCCCCCCACCCTGTTCCTCTTCAGAGGAGGTGTCCTTGCACTGCCTGGCTTAACTGTTTGACATTCATGGAGGCATGTGAGTCCCAGGCAAGAAGGGCAGAAGGCTTGTCAGGTGGAGAGCTGCTTTGGATGTCAGCTGGGAAGGCTGATGGGGAAGTAGGGACAGGCATCTTGCTCCGCATAGCTGGGATGGTAGAGTGAGTGAGTGAGTGAGTGTGTGTGTGTGTGTGTGTGTGTGAAAGACAGAGAGGGAGAGAAAGGGAGACCTTTTTATAATGGCACAGTCCCTCTGGGCCCCAGGTTTATGACCTTATTTACACTAAATTAGGTCTTCCCAGGAGGCTCAACAGGTAAATAATCTGCCTGCAATGCAGGAGACACAGTTTCAGTCCCTGGGTGGGGAAGGTTCCCTGGAGGAGGGTGTGGCAACCCACTCCAGTATTCTTGCCTGGAGAATCCCCATGGACAGAGGAGCCAGGCGGGCTACAGTCCTTGGGGTCGCAAAGAGCTGGACACGACTGAAGCAACTGAACACAAGCACAACACTTAATTACCTCCTAAAGACCTCTTTTTCCAGATACCGTTGCACTGAGATCAGAACTTTGCATGAATGTTTTTGGAGGAGCAGGGGACACAATTTAGCCCATAGCAAGACCCCAGAGGGCTTTGGGGAGCCCAGGAATTGGGGCCAGACAAATGTAGCTCCAAACCCTGCCAGTCCCTTTCCCAGCTATTGGATCCTACTTTTCTGGGTCTCAGTTTCCTTCTCTGTGAAATGGGGACAACATGACCTGCACTGATTGCTTTGTAGGGCAGTAAGGAACAGAGCCTCTTGATGAAAGTGAAAGTGGAGAATGAAAAAATTGGTTTAAAACTCAACATTTAAGAAACTAAGATCATGGCATCCAGTTCCATCACTTCATGGAAAATAGATGGGGAAACAATGGAAACAGTGACAGACTTTACTTTTTGGGGCTCCAAAATCACTGCAGATGGTGACTGCAGCCACGAGATTAAAAGACGTTTGCTCCTTGGAAGAAAGGCTATGACCAACCTAGATGGTATATTGAAAAGAAGAGCTATTACTTTGCTAACAAAGGTTCGCCTAGTCAAAGCTATGGTTTTTCCAGTAGTCTTGTATGGATGTGAGAGTTGGATCCACAAAGAAAGCTGAGTGTCAAAGAATTCATGCTTTTGAACTGTGGTGTTGGAGAAGACTCTTGAGAGTCCCTTAGACTGCAAGGAGATCAAACCAGTCCATCAGTCCAATCAGGCAATCAGTCCTGAATATTCATTGGAAGGAGTGATGCTGAAGGTGAAGCTCCAATACTTTGGCCACCTGATGTGAAGAACTGACTCATTGGAAAAGACCTTGATGCTGGGAAAGATCAAAGGCAGGAGGAGAAGGGGGTGACAGAGGATGATGGTTGGATGGCGTCACCGACTTGATGGACATGAGTTTGAACAAGCTCCGGGAGTTGGTGATGGACAGGAAAGCCTGACGTGCTACAGTCCATGGGGTCACAAAGAGTTGGACACCACTGAGTGAACTGAAGGATCTGATAACGTGGTGTGTGTAAATGCAATTGCTTTTATTTGTACTACCTATTTTGATGNGATGGCATCACCGACTTGATGGACATGAGTTTGAACAAGCTCCGGGAGTTGGCGATGGACAGGAAAGCCTGACGTGCTACAGTCCATGGGGTCACAAAGAGTCGGACACCACTGAGTGAACTGAAGGATCTGATAACGTGGTGCGTGTAAATGCAATTGCTTTTATTTGTACTACCTATTTTGATGATCTCTATGCTTGTGCAGGCCAACTATATTTTTTCTTCCTTTTTCCTTCCCACCCTTGAGTTGTTTGGGAGTTATTTTTGAAAGTCTTTGAAATGTCCTTTTCTGTACTTGCCAAAGCAAAATGGAAATTGATAGCATTGTCACCGGCAACACCCCCCTCCCTCAGGCTGCCTGTCTGGAGAACAATTCTGGCAAGACAGGGGCTGGGGAGTGGGGGCACAGTTTCTGTTGAAGCTGCTAGTTTGTTACTGTGTGGACATTTCTTGCAAGACCTGACCGGCTCTCCTTTAAAGCAGTTTCTCCTTCTCTTGTTCTTTCTCCTTCTGGCCAATGTCAGGTCCTCTGTGTCACTGCTGGATTCAGAAATCCAGGCAGCTGGAGTCAGACCCCAATCTGGCCACTTCCAGCTGCAAAGCCCTTTAGTGGCTTCTCTTTGCCTTAGAATAGCATCCAGATTCTTTACTGTCACCAAGGCCCCATATGGTCCGCCTGTCACTCCCCCTCCTCACTTAGCCCCATTCAAGTGGCCTCCCTCTGTTTCTCAAATGCTCACATGCTTTCCACGGTTTCAGTGTTATCATTATTGTAATTATGGGCTCTTCTCTCTGCTTGGAACCCTATTCCCTCCTTGTCACGGATGTCTCCTTTGTTGCCATCTCTGCTCAAGTGTCACCTTCTTAGAAGGCCCTCTCCTGACACCCCCCCTACCCCCGTTGAAAATAAATCCCCAGTCATAGTCGGACATAACCTCAGTTAATTTTTCCAGAGAAAAACAGGCTCTCCAGTTAAGTTTGAATTTTAGATCAACATCAAATAACTTTCTAGTACTGCAGGAGACATACGGCACTAGAATGTATTTATTGTTATCTGAATTTCAGCTTTAACTGAGTTTTATTTCCTTAGTCTGGCAGTTCTGCCCTCAAGATCCATGTTGAACAAGTGAATGAAGTTCTGAGCACGGAGCCAGGAGCACGGCAGTCCCCGGGAGCATGTGAGCCGGCATCTTCGTCCTCCTCCTCCTCTAGTTGCTCCTTGGAATGAGGTCTCCCTGCTCCCTCTTCCCTCTTTGGAAATGGACGTGCGAATGTTTTCTACCAGAGGGCCATCGCCCAGCTCTTTAGAATAGCATGAAATATTCTCTGCTGCAGCTTTGGAATCCGATTGTGGTGGTGTTTGGCAGGGAAACGCAGTGAGTTATCACAGAGCGTTCCCTCCAGCGCTGGGTCATGCAAATATTTATTGCAAGCATTAAATAATAAATGGAACAGCCTGCCCAATGGTAAATCTGTCATGTTTGGTTTCAGCCAGGAGTTGTGACGGCTCCGGAATTGCAGCCCGTTCTGCTGCCTCTGCCTGCCCTCCAGAGGGGCAAGGCAAACAGCCGGCTCTCCAGGGCAGACTCGCTGGGGCTGATTAGACACCTGGACACCAGAGGGGGCGGCGGGGAGTGCTCAGCCAGGCATGGAAAACCAGCAGGTAAGGGCAGCCTATGGCAGGAACCCGAGCCAGTGAATGAGAAGCTGGGCTGGGCTGGCCTGCACCAGGCCGCCACGCCTCCGCCGCGGTTCTCAGGGAGGCGGGGCTCCTCGGGGCCACATCTCGAGTCATCCCTGATATTTCCCCTGATGCTCCTGTCAGCTTCACTCAGGCAGACTGGGCAGAGCTGGGCAGCTTCTGAAAGTGTTATCAACATGCCGCCCCCTTCTCTTCACTGAGTGGTGAGGGATGAGAGAGGAAGGAACGTGTTAGACGCTCAGATGCAGTGATGTTCCTGAACTTCTGACATGTGCTCAGGTTCCCTGTGGACATTCTGCTGCTTAACCTAACCTTACAGCGTGGAACTTGAACTTGTGCGTGCGTGAGCCAGACAGATCTGAGCTGGGATCCTGACTGCACTTACAAGTGCGACCTTGGGCTCAGCCACTTAACCTCCTAGAGCCATAATTTCTTGAGCTGTAAGGTCAAGAGAACAAGGGTCCCACCTCCTAGGGAGAGGTGTGAGACTGAAATGAGCTCATGGAGGTGAAGGACTTCCACAGTGCCCAGGAGCTGGTGAGTGGTCACCAGATGCCGGCTCTAATGCTTACCCTTGGTTTAGAGAGGAAAGTAACCTGCCCACATCCCCAGACAGAGCTGCCACGTTAAACCACACTGATGGACAGGCCGCATCCTGGAACATGGGGTCAGCAGTGTTCTGGTCACACAGCCACTGAGTGGTGAAAATAAAGCTCTAACCTGGGGTTTTGTGGCCTCCAGATAACGCTCTTCTACCCCAGGTCTGCCCTTGCCCTTGTAGGATGGTGGGGAGTGCAGCCCATGTGCCTGACCCCTACCTTCATAGCTCAGGGTTGGTGGTGTCTCCCAGCGTGAGGGGTGGAGTTGGAACCTGCCCTGGGACTGCAGAGTGGAACCACACAGGATGTGTTTGGCTCTGAATCATTAGGAACCCGACCAGAAGGGGCCTGGACAACAGAAGGTGACCCTGTGATCTGTTCATTCAAGGGCCTTGCCGTGTAATGGCCGATCCAGTCTCGCCTCACCTTTCTGCTCTTTTGCCCTCCACAGCATGTACTTTTTATCCTCAGGGGCCTCTTCTTGGTCTCAAGATGATACGGAAAGGGGAGGACAAAATCCAGCCTTTCTACTTGTGCCTTTTTTTGATCACTCTTCCAGAAGCACCTCCTAGCTGACTTCCCCGAGTCTCATTGGTCGGAACTATATCACGTGCCCTTTTCTAAGCCAGTCACTGGCAAAGCAAGTGGAATTACCATGTTCAGCACGGACCAGTGGTTCTCAAAGTGTGAGTCTCCGACCGACCTCATTAGCATCACCTGGGAGCTTGTTAGAAATACAAATTCTAGCCACACACCCCCCTCTTCCACCTCCAACCTGCTGAATGAGAAACCCTGGGGTGAGGCCTTCAATCTGTATTTGAATAAGCCTTCCAGATGACTCTGATGGACACTAAGTTTGAGAACTTCTGGCTTAGACCAGGGATCTTTTCCTTTGAAGAACCAGATAGTAAATATTTTAACTTTGCAGGCTCACAGCCTCTGTAGCAACTACTTAGCTCTGCTGTCATGGCATGCAGGAAGCCACAGATCACAGGTACATGAATGAGCCTACTTATGGACACTGAAATTTGAATTTCATACAATTTTTGTGTTAGGAATATTTCTTAGGCAGATTTTTCATTGTACCACTGAAGACAGTCTTCATTGTCCTCAGAAACCTGGACATAATCTGTCTCATATCTGAAACTCCAGCTCATCATCCTGGTGGTGTCAGAGCCTGGGGAGCTAACAATGTATGTGTCCAGTACGCTGTTTGAAGCTTCCTGCACCTTCTTTGCGATCCTCTAGGATGGAAATCCCTCCTTACATTTTGTAGATGAGGCAACTGACAACTGAGTGAAAGTTATTTGCTCAGTCGTGTCTGACTCTTTGCAAGTCCATGGGCTGTAGCCCACAGGCTCCTCTGTCCATGAAACTCTCCAGGCAAGAGTACTGGAGTGGGTAGCCATTCCCTTTTCCAGGGGATCTTCCCGACTCATCAAACCTGGATTTTCTTCACTGCAGTCAGATTCTTTACCTTCTGAGCATTGAAAGGTTACAGGCCCAGCATCGAGAGCTGCCTGCAGCTTCCCAGTCCTGCGATCTTCTGCCAGTCCTCTGGGTTACTTCTTTTGGGGGTCAGCAATCTATGGTCTGGCTGCTGGCCTCCCTCTTTTCTTAGAAATAATAAAAATGCTGACAGTAACAACAATAGTAATAAATAGCCACCATGCGACTAAATGTTTACTGTCTTCCAGACACCATCCTAAGCACCTCCTTGATCTTATATCCATAATGTAGGTGAAGAAACTGAGGCATTGAGAGGTGAAATAACTCAAGGTCACCACCAGTGAATGGGGGGCTGACCCAGTTTTGAACCCAGGCTGTTGGCCCCAGACCCCTAGTTGATCAGTTACTAGAAGGAAGCTCAACATTAAAATAGAATCTTAATAAATAAACAGGAAAGTAACTCTGCCATTCTTCTCCCATCCCTTGCTTGACGTCTTTTGAACATGAACACAGTGGTTTTGTTTTGCTTTATTGCCTTCTTTCTGGCCAGTTGAGGTCCAGTACCCCTGTTGCACAAGATGGTGCTAATGGTGAGGAACACTGCTGCTGGGGCAGGAGACTTAAGAGGTGCCAATTCAATCCCTGGGTCAGGGAGATCCCCTGGAGGAGCACATGGCAACCCCCTCCAGTACTTTTGCCTGGAGAATCCCATGGACAGAGGAGCCTGGAGGGCTACAGTCCGTAGGGTCACAAAGAGTCGGACACAACAGAAGCAACTTAGCATGCGCACCTGTTAAAAGAAACATGCCTCTCGATTTTAGAATTGCTGTGGCCCTTCATAAACAAGATAAGATGTGTATAAGAGACAGCTGGACACCAGAGGGGGCGGCGGGGAGTGCTCAGCCAGGCATGGAAAACCAGCAGGTAAGGGCAGCCTATGGCAGGAACCCGAGCCAGTGAATGAGAAGCTGGGCTGGGCTGGCCTGCACCAGGCCGCCACGCCTCCGCCGCGGTTCTCAGGGAGGCGGGGCTCCTCGGGGCCACATCTCGAGTCATCCCTGATATTTCCCCTGATGCTCCTGTCAGCTTCACTCAGGCAGACTGGGCAGAGCTGGGCAGCTTCTGAAAGTGTTATCAACATGCCGCCCCCTTCTCTTCACTGAGTGGTGAGGGATGAGAGAGGAAGGAACGTGTTAGACGCTCAGATGCAGTGATGTTCCTGAACTTCTGACATGTGCTCAGGTTCCCTGTGGACATTCTGCTGCTTAACCTAACCTTACAGCGTGGAACTTGAACTTGTGCGTGCGTGAGCCAGACAGATCTGAGCTGGGATCCTGACTGCACTTACAAGTGCGACCTTGGGCTCAGCCACTTAACCTCCTAGAGCCATAATTTCTTGAGCTGTAAGGTCAAGAGAACAAGGGTCCCACCTCCTAGGGAGAGGTGTGAGACTGAAATGAGCTCATGGAGGTGAAGGACTTCCACAGTGCCCAGGAGCTGGTGAGTGGTCACCAGATGCCGGCTCTAATGCTTACCCTTGGTTTAGAGAGGAAAGTAACCTGCCCACATCCCCAGACAGAGCTGCCACGTTAAACCACACTGATGGACAGGCCGCATCCTGGAACATGGGGTCAGCAGTGTTCTGGTCACACAGCCACTGAGTGGTGAAAATAAAGCTCTAACCTGGGGTTTTGTGGCCTCCAGATAACGCTCTTTCTTCTACCCCAGGTCTGCCCTCGCCCTTGTAGGATGGTGGGGAGTGCAGCCCATGTGCCTGACCCCTACCTTCATAGCTCAGGGTTGGTGGTGTCTCCCAGCGTGAGGGGTGGAGTTGGAACCTGCCCTGGGACTGCAGAGTGGAACCACGCAGGATGTGTTTGGCTCTGAATCATTAGGAACCCGACCAGAAGGGGCCTGGACAACAGAAGGCGACCCTGTGATCTGTTCATTCAAGGGCCTTGCCGTGTAATGGCCGATCCAGTCTCGCCTCACCTTTCTGCTCTTTTGCCCTCCACAGCATGTACTTTTTATCCTCAGGGGCCTCTTCTTGGTCTCAAGATGATACGGAAAGGGGAGGACAAAATCCAGCCTTTCTACTTGTGCCTTTTCTTGATCACTTTTCCAGAAGCACCTCCTAGCTGACTTCCCCGAGTCTCATTGGTCGGAACTATATCACGTGCCCTTTTCTAAGCCAGTCACTGGCAAAGCAAGTGGAATTACCATGTTCAGCACGGACCAGTGGTTCTCAAAGTGTGAGTCTCCGACCGATCTCATTAGCATCACCTGGGAGCTTGTTAGAAATACAAATTCTAGCCACACACCCCCCTTTTCCACCTCCAGCCTGCTGAATGAGAAACCCTGGGGTGAGGCCTTCAATCTGTATTTGAATAAGCCTTCCAGATGACTCTGATGGACACTAAGTTTGAGAACTTCTGGCTTAGACCAGGGATCTTTTCCTTTGAAGAACCAGATAGTAAATATTTTAACTTTGCAGGCTCACAGCCTCTGTAGCAACTACTTAGCTCTGCTGTCATGGCATGCAGGAAGCCACAGATCACAGGTACATGAATGAGCCTACTTATGGACACTGAAATTTGAATTTCATACAATTTTTGTGTTAGGAATATTTCTTAGGCAGATTTTTCATTGTACCACTGAAGACAGTCTTCATTGTCCTCAGAAACCTGGACATAATCTGTCTCATATCTGAAACTCCAGCTCATCATCCTGGTGGTGTCAGAGCCTGGGGAGCTAACAATGTATGTGTCCAGTACGCTGTTTGAAGCTTCCTGCACCTTCTTTGCGATCCTCTAGGATGGAAATCCCTCCTTACATTTTGTAGATGAGGCAACTGACAACTGAGTGAAAGTTATTTGCTCAGTCGTGTCTGACTCTTTGCAAGTCCATGGGCTGTAGCCCACAGGCTCCTCTGTCCATGAAACTCTCCAGGCAAGAGTACTGGAGTGGGTAGCCATTCCCTTTTCCAGGGGATCTTCCCGACTCATCAAACCTGGATTTTCTTCACTGCAGTCAGATTCTTTACCTTCTGAGCATTGAAAGGTTACAGGCCCAGCATCGAGAGCTGCCTGCAGCTTCCCAGTCCTGCGATCTTCTGCCAGTCCTCTGGGTTACTTCTTTTGGGGGTCAGCAATCTATGGTCTGGCTGCTGGCCTCCCTCTTTTCTTAGAAATAATAAAAATGCTGACAGTAACAACAATAGTAATAAATAGCCACCATGCGACTAAATGTTTACTGTCTTCCAGACACCATCCTAAGCACCTCCTTGATCTTATATCCATAATGTAGGTGAAGAAACTGAGGCATTGAGAGGTGAAATAACTCAAGGTCACCACCAGTGAATGGGGGGCTGACCCAGTTTTGAACCCAGGCTGTTGGCCCCAGACCCCTAGTTGATCAGTTACTAGAAGGAAGCTCAACATTAAAATAGAATCTTAATAAATAAACAGGAAAGTAACTCTGCCATTCTTCTCCCATCCCTTGCTTGACGTCTTTTGAACATGAACACAGTGGTTTTGTTTTGCTTTATTGCCTTCTTTCTGGCCAGTTGAGGTCCAGTACCCCTGTTGCACAAGATGGTGCTAATGGTGAGGAACACTGCTGCTGGGGCAGGAGACTTAAGAGGTGCCAATTCAATCCCTGGGTCAGGGAGATCCCCTGGAGGAGCACATGGCAACCCCCTCCAGTACTTTTGCCTGGAGAATCCCATGGACAGAGGAGCCTGGAGGGCTACAGTCCGTAGGGTCACAAAGAGTCGGACACAACAGAAGCAACTTAGCATGCGCACCTGTTAAAAGAAACATGCCTCTCGATTTTAGAATTGCTGTGGCCCTTCATAAACAAGATAAGATGTGTATAAGAGACAGCTGGACACCAGAGGGGGCGGCGGGGAGTGCTCAGCCAGGCATGGAAAACCAGCAGGTAAGGGCAGCCTATGGCAGGAACCCGAGCCAGTGAATGAGAAGCTGGGCTGGGCTGGCCTGCACCAGGCCGCCACGCCTCCGCCGCGGTTCTCAGGGAGGCGGGGCTCCTCGGGGCCACATCTCGAGTCATCCCTGATATTTCCCCTGATGCTCCTGTCAGCTTCACTCAGGCAGACTGGGCAGAGCTGGGCAGCTTCTGAAAGTGTTATCAACATGCCGCCCCCTTCTCTTCACTGAGTGGTGAGGGATGAGAGAGGAAGGAACGTGTTAGACGCTCAGATGCAGTGATGTTCCTGAACTTCTGACATGTGCTCAGGTTCCCTGTGGACATTCTGCTGCTTAACCTAACCTTACAGCGTGNAAATTTGAATTTCATACAATTTTTGTGTTAGGAATATTTCTTAGGCAGATTTTTCATTGTACCACTGAAGACAGTCTTCATTGTCCTCAGAAACCTGGACATAATCTGTCTCATATCTGAAACTCCAGCTCATCATCCTGGTGGTGTCAGAGCCTGGGGAGCTAACAATGTATGTGTCCAGTACGCTGTTTGAAGCTTCCTGCACCTTCTTTGCGATCCTCTAGGATGGAAATCCCTCCTTACATTTTGTAGATGAGGCAACTGACAACTGAGTGAAAGTTATTTGCTCAGTCGTGTCTGACTCTTTGCAACTCCATGGGCTGTAGCCCACAGGCTCCTCTGTCCATGAAACTCTCCAGGCAAGAGTACTGGAGTGGGTAGCCATTCCCTTTTCCAGGGGATCTTCCCGACTCATCAAACCTGGATTTTCTTCACTGCAGTCAGATTCTTTACCTTCTGAGCATTGAAAGGTTACAGGCCCAGCATCGAGAGCTGCCTGCAGCTTCCCAGTCCTGCGATCTTCTGCCAGTCCTCTGGGTTACTTCTTTTGGGGGTCAGCAATCTATGGTCTGGCTGCTGGCCTCCCTCTTTTCTTAGAAATAATAAAAATGCTGACAGTAACAACAATAGTAATAAATAGCCACCATGCGACTAAATGTTTACTGTCTTCCAGACACCATCCTAAGCACCTCCTTGACCTTATATCCATAATGTAGGTGAAGAAACTGAGGCATTGAGAGGTGAAATAACTCCAGGTCACCACCAGTGAATGGGGGGCTGACCCAGTTTTGAACCCAGGCTGTTGGCCCCAGACCCCTAGTTGATCAGTTACTAGAAGGAAGCTCAACATTAAAATAGAATCTTAATAAATAAACAGGAAACTAACTCTGCCATTCTTCTCCCATCCCTGGCTTGACATCTTTTGAACATGAACACAGTGGTTTTGTTTTGCTTTATTGCCTTCTTTCTGGCCAGTTGAGGTCTAGTACCCCTGTTACACAAGATGGTGCTAATGGTGAGGAACACTGCTGCTGGGGCAGGAGACTTAAGAGGTGCCAATTCGATCCCTGGGTCAGGGAGATCCCCTGGAGGAGCACATGGCAACCCCCTCCAGTACTTTTGCCTGGAGAATCCCATGGACAGAGGAGCCTGGAGGGNAGATGGTGCTAATGGTGAGGAACACTGCTGCTGGGGCAGGAGACTTAAGAGGTGCCAATTCGATCCCTGGGTCAGGGAGATCCCCTGGAGGAGCACATGGCAACCCCCTCCAGTACTTTTGCCTGGAGAATCCCATGGACAGAGGAGCCTGGAGGGCTACAGTCCGTAGGGTCACAAAGAGTCGGACACAACAGAAGCAACTTAGCATGCACACCTGTTAAAAGAAACATGCCTCTCGATTTTAGAATTGCTGTAGCCCTTCATAAACAAGATAATGGCTAGGAAAGGGGATTGCACTGTTGTTTTCTAGTAGAGAGAAGAGAAAATTGAGGTTTCTGTGATCTGTCATGAGCCATAGATTCAATTGTGTCCCTCGCAAAGACCTCACTCCTAGTGTGAAGGTATTTGGAGGTGGGGCTTTGGGGAGGTGATTGGATTTAGGTGAGCTCATGAGGATAGCATCCTCATCATGAAGTTAGTGCCCTTATAAGAAGAGGAAGGGGCTTCTCAGGTGGCATTAGTGGTAAAGAATCTGCCTGCCAAAGCAGGAGATGCGAGACACTCGAGTTCAATCCCTGAGTGGGGAAGATCCTCTGAAGTAGGAATTGGGTACCGTTTCCAGTGTTCTTCCCTGGAGAATCCCATGGACAGAGGAGCCTGGCGGGCTGCAGTCCATGGGGTCACAAAGATTCAGACACGACTGATCACATGCACGCAGACATGCANTGGGAGATGCGAGACACTCGGGTTCAATCCCTCAGTGGGGAAGATCCTCTGAAGTAGGAATTGGGTACCATTTCCAGTGTTCTTCCCTGGAGAATCCCATGGACAGAGGAGCCTGGCGGGCTACAGTCCATGGGGTCACAAAGATTCAGACACGACTGATCACATGCACGCAGACATGCACACGAAGAGGAAGAGACCCGGAGCTCGATCTCTCTTTTCTGTGTGAGGATGCCGCAAGAAAGCAGCTGTCTGCGAGCCAGGAGTACTGCCCTTATCAGAACCCGGCCACGCTGGCACCCTGACCTCTGGAACTCTGCAAAAATAGATTTCAGTTGGTTAAGCCACCCAGTCTGTGATTTTTTTGTTATGGCAGCCCAGGATGACTCAGAGCGTGGGAGTCTGTCCTGGCCTGTCAGGAGTATCAGGGCGCTCAGAATAAAGGGTGGAAGGTGACCGCTTCAGAGTTTCTTACTTTGCTGCCCCCACCTCTTATCAACATGGGTCCCTCCAGTTCAAGATGTGGATGCACCTGGTGAGGAGTTGAGAGGGGCTGGAATTCGTGGAGACTTGAGAGGTTGTTTTCAGCTCTGGTCAGCATCACAGGGAGTCTCCTGGCCTCCCGCTCTTGGCTTCAAGGTGGCTGCCATGGCTCTAACCTCATGTCCTCATGTGTCTAGGTTCAAAGGCAAGACAGATCCTGTGAGGGTTCACATCATTCCTTCTTGTGTTAGTTATCCATTGCTGCATAACAAATTACTCCAAAAATCTGAGGCTTGAAATGATAAGCCTTTATTTTCTGTGGCCAGGAATTCAGTGCTTTACCTGGGTGGTTCTACTTTGGAGTGTCTCGTGAGGTTTCAGTCAAGATGCAGGCTGGGTCTGCAGTGTTCTGAAGGCTTGATCAGGGCTGGAGGATCTGTTCCAGTGTAACTTTCACACGTGGCTGGCAAGTTGGGTCAGCTGTCATCTGGAAGCCTTCATTCCACCTTGTGTGGGATTGTCCACAGGGCTGCTTGGGTGTCCTCACGTGACGGCCATGTCCCCCAGAGCCATCTGAGTCTGAGCCCATGGAGGAAGCAGAAATACCTTTCACATTCTAGTCTTGGAAGTCACACATTGTCACTTCTGTTATATTCTGTTTATTAGAAACAAGTCACTAAAGTTTTGGGCTTCCCAGGTGGTGCTAGTGGTAAAGAACCCACCTGGCAGTACAGGAGACATAACAGACACAGATTCAATCTCTGGGAAAATCTCCTGGAGAAGAGCATGGCAACCCACTCCATTGTTCTTGCCTGGAAAACCTTATTAGACAGAGGAGGCTGGTGGGCTACAGTCCATAGCGTCACATAGAGTCAGACACAACCGAAGAGACTCAGCACGCACGCATGCACTAAGTATAGCCCACACACAAGAGGAAGGGAAGACTGTCCAAGAATTTATGCACATATTTTAAATTCACCACACTTATATCAACATGTTTGTTTCAGTTGTTTTTAAATTTAAATTTATTTATGAACCTACCTCCCACCCCATCCCACCCCTCTAGGTCATCACAGAGCAGCAGATTTGAGCTCCCTGCATCAGACTGCGTATTCCCACTATTGACCTGTGTCTTATCAGAGAAATTTATCCCAGAGTGTCCCCACCCTCAGATGCCCCTTATATGTATTTCATTGGCTACTCCTGGGTCACATGACCACTTCCCACAAGGCACTGAGCCAACTTTCCTTAGATAAGAATCCTTAAATAGAACTGGTGTTCTGTTAGCAAGAAGAGTTGTGGTGGAGAGAATGGCTTTTGGGTGACTGTCTCCAGAGTCTACCATAGTACTTTATACATTTGATCTTCAGTTCTTCTAATAACCTGGTGAAAGTATGACTACTACCCATACTTCGCTAGTAAGGAAGCTATGGTTCAGAGAAGTAAGTAATTCCCCTAAGGTCACACAGCAAACTGTGGGGAGAACCCAGGCCCATCTAGTTTCAAAGCTTGTGCTCTTTTCACTGTGCCACCTGTCCCATCTCAACCGTGGTTCTCGGCTGTGGGCAGGCAGAGTGCATTTTGACCCCCGGGGGACATTCGGCAATTTTTGAGGCATTTTCAGTTGTCATAACTGCGAGTGTTACTGTCGTTCAGTAGGTAGAGACCTGGGATGCTTCAGTGCACAGGAAGCCCCCACAACAAAGAGTGATCTGAGCCAACATGTCCAGAGTGCTAAGGCTGAGAATCCCGGTAGTAGGAGTTCTGGGAGGGCAAGGATCGTTTCTCTCTGTCACTTCTGAATCCTCTTTGCTCAGTTTGGTCTTGGCACATTGTAAGTGCTCAATAAACACTGAGTAAATGAACAAGTGGGCTTCGCTGACTTCCAGAGTCAAAGCCACGGACTTGGGGAGCTGCAGGTGTACAGGGGGTGGAGAGTGACAGTCCCCCACAGTGGACTCACCCAAGCCCCCAGCTTCCCCTGATGGCAGGAGGCCTGGTGGAGACGTGGTCCTACATCTGAACTTGGTCCAGTACAGCCTCTGCCCCCCATCAATGGATGGTTGAGCTTGGTCGCCAGTTCATCTCTGATATCACAGAGATGGAGGGACTGAACAAAGAAACACTTCTCTGAATCTTCCCATTTCTAAATGGACTAACCACTGAGGAGGAAACACAATGATTCATTTCTCACTACCCATTGTTCCACACTCTGCTGTTTGTGGACAGTTTCTGGTGCTCCAGGGCAAAGATAATGAAAGTTTTTTTTCCTGTATCAAACGCCTTTCCCTGGAGACAGAGCCCTGGGCATGGCCGAAGCAGAAGGTCTCGGCGCTGAAAGCCTGGATCAGAGGCTCAGGATATCCATGCCTGTGCTTCCCTGGGAACCGGCTGGGCTTGGAGTGATGAACAATTATCTTATAATTGACTTTTCAATACCTGCTGGCTTTCTCGTTGGATCTTTCTGTAGCGCATCAGGTTATGAGAGAAAGCAATATTCTGTAATGGCTAGACAAAACTGAATTTTTTTCCCTAGAGGTCAGTTTTTGCAGCAAGAAAAGAGCTTTGCGTTTACTCACAACATGTCCCTGGCTTGGCAGCGGAAGCAGAATGGTCCTCTTATCCTCACAAACACTCATGAACTGTTATCTCCATTCTGCAGTGGAGGAAACTGAGGCTCAGAGAGGTTACATGGCTTGTCCAGATCCTGGGGCCAGTGGGCATAGAGCGGGAGTTTGNAAAGAGCTTTGCGTTTACTCACAACATGTCCCTGGCTTGGCAGCGGAAGCAGAATGGTCCTCTTATCCTCACAAACACTCATGAACTGTTATCTCCATTCTGCAGTGGAGGAAACTGAGGCTCAGAGAGGTTACATGGCTTGTCCAGATCCTGGGGCCAGTGGGCATAGAGCGGGAGTTTGAACACAGACTGACTGTTCCCCCCACCTTCCGTGTAGTCTCCAAGTCTCAGGACTGTTTGACTCTAAAGGCCACATCACACTCCCTCAGCCTTGCTTTTGCGGTGACCTGCATTTCTTCTTCAGAGTCTTGCCTACTACCAGAGGCTGAATATTTGAGTGCCCCCAAAATTCATATGTTGAAGCCCTAACCCCCAATTTAATGGTGTTTGGTGGGTGCAGCCTTTGGAAGGTGATTAGGTCACGAGGGTGGAATTGGTTTAAACACTCATGTCAAAGCAAAGAATTCTGGAAGAATGAGTCTCAGTTTAAGATTTAGAATGTATCCTGTTGAGGAGAGGATTGGACTCGCCCACCTCCTGAGGTATCTTTGTCAACCACTGAGCCTCCCATCTTCATGTGAACTTTTTCTTGACAGAACTATTAGTGTGATATTTGCTAAAAGAAAGGAAATTTAATGAGGCTAGTCTGGAAGCCGGTATCCTGAGAAAGGCCAGGCCAATTCAAGTTGAGTCGCATGTGGAGGTGTTTGCAACGCTGGTGGTGATTGGATTTTTGTGCAGGGGCACATCAAGTCATCTGGTTGTGTGTCCTAAACTTACACAGTGTTGCTTATGGATTATATCTCAATAAAACTACATGTGACCAGAAACAAGGTTAGATAAGATTACATTTGTGAAGCCAAATTTGGGGTTCCACTAGGAAACTGCCCTGTCTTCCAGAAACATGAACTCCCTCATCATGTAAATATCCATCAGCCCAATAAAAGTGGTCATGGCTCCGTGGTTGCAAGGCTGACTTTTCTTTCCAGGTGGACTACTGTACAAAAGACCCCATGAAAATCTCAAAAAGATTGGGGGCAGGTCAAAGGTTAATTTTTCTTGAAACAAGGCTACCAAAGCATACAACATATGAGTGACCCTGAAGGTATTTTCCACATGGTCTCCTCACCCTTTTCCCATTCATGTCTTTCCTCAGCCTCTTCCCATGGACCTGCACAGTGCAGACCCTTCTTCAGCTTGTTAATGGGAGAGAGAGCTGGTCTGAGGTTCCTCACGGCCCAGTCACACCCCTTTCCTGAGTCCTAGGTCATCTGCTGTCATAGGGCCGGCTGGCAGGAAAGCACAGTTTTCCTCTGACTTTGCTGAGGGTCTGATTTTGAAACTGGCTGAGATCAGACTGAGCCTGGGGTCCAGGCAGGCGGGATTCTGGCTCCACATGTGCTGGCAGGTGCCATCTGACTGTCCTGGGGGGTGGCGAGGGAAGAGGTTTGCACCTGTCGATGTCTGAGGGAAGAGCTGGCGGAGGGCTGGGCGGCTGTCTGGCTGGGAGCTGTGGGTGCAGGGTGTGCCAGGGAGGTGCGGCCAGCTGCTCCCAGGGCCCCTGGGGACTCTTCCAGGAGGCTGTGTCTAGACAGCCTCTGTCTGACCCCACCTCCTCCTCCCACCTCCCCCTCACTGCACCTCCCTGTCCTGAGGCTTCCCACCAGACTGATCCAGGGAAGTGGTGTTGAACAAAGTTGAAATTGGCCGTGTGCACCGTACTGGGCTAGACCTCACTGGAGAATGAAAGCCAGCTTGTCTTAGTCTGCAAGGGCTGCCATAACAAAGTACCATAGACTGGGCAGCTTAAACAACAGACATTTATTTCTCACAGTTTTGAAGACTAGAAATCCAAGATCAAGGTGCTGGCCTGTTTGGTTCCTGGCTTGCAGATGGCCACCTTCTCTCTATGTCCTTACATGGCACAGAGAGAGAGAGAGACAGAGAGAGACAGAGAGAGAGGCAGAGAGAGAGAGCGCTCCATAAACCCCACTGTGAGGCCCCACCCTCATGACCACATCTAACCCTAGTCTCCAACAGCCTCATCTCTGAATATCATCATATTGGGGGTTAGGGTTTTAACATTCCTATTTTGAGGAGGGGGCCACAATCAGTCCTTACAGCATACCTCCTCAGTCTCAACCCAGCTCTGTGGGAAAGAAGCTACCAGTCTCTCCTGGAGGTCTAATGCCTTGAAGAAATATGAAGAGAGTTCCCCAAAATATACACCCAGGGAGTATGGGCCCTGCAAAGGTCATTTCATCCAAGCCTGAGACCTCAGCCTGTCAGAAGCTAGGGGCCAAGGTTAGGAAGGAGGCTGGAATCCAGGAAGCAGTCACCGGGGAGTCCAGACTCCAGTGGAACCTTGAGGAATGGGAGGAGTTGGGTGTATGAGGAGGGGCACGGTGGGCAGGAAGGGCCTGGGAAAGGCCCGGATGGTGTGGGGTGGGGGGTGTAGAAGCTGGTTTGGGTGAGAACCCAGTGAGTTGAGTGGAGATCCACTGGGCAGGGACAGATACGCAAATGTGTTCCTGGCTTATTTCCCTGGAGAGTGCAGCAAATTTCCGCATGCCCATTCTCCATCCAGATGGGCCTCAAATGTGGTCAGGGGATGAAAGCCAGGGGCCAGGGTTCAAATCCCGGCTCTGTGCCTTTTTCAGCCACATGACCTGGGACAAGCCACTGAGCTGCCAGNCAAATGTGTTCCTGGCTTATTTCCCTGGAGAGTGCAGCAAATTTCCGCATGCCCATTCTCCATCCAGATGGGCCTCAAATGTGGTCAGGGGATGAAAGCCAGGGGCCAGGGTTCAAATCCCGGCTCTGTGCCTTTTTCAGCCACATGACCTGGGACAAGCCACTGAGCTGCCAGAGGCTCAGGCTTCTCATTTGTAAAATGGGGGAAAAAAACTCAGTAGTTGTGGTGTCCAGATGTAGTTGCCCTGTGATACGTGGGATCTTAGTTTCCTGACCAGGGATCAAACCCACATCCCCTGCACTGGAAGGCAGACCAACAGGCAAGTCCAGAAGGCCTTCACCCCTTGCATGGTGCTCATCAGAGTCTTGGTTGATGACAGATGAGAACCTGTCTTGTAATCAGTAAAGACCTTCAACCACATCCTCTGAGCATCTCTTATCTGCGGGTCCCAGGACCAATTACTGGGGGTCTGCAGTAGAAGAATTTTGGGTGGTTGGTGGACAGAATGGGCTGGTGTGCTCACAGCTGGAGCCCAGGCCTCCTCTGCCCTTTGCCTGCCCTGGGCAGGAGAGAGCAATGGCCACCTCACCTCAGGCTTATGACTCTCAGTTCATTAAGTCCACCTGTCTATTCTGTCCTTAGACTTAGGAAATTTCTGGCTGGGAAGGGACTCCATTTTTGTACATCAAGAGACTGAGCCTGGAAAGGGAGATACTTCTCAGCATAAATGGCTGAGCAGCATTCCCTGGTTGGGTCCTGTGCTGGGGATTGAGTTGAATCATTTGTCTCTGTCGCCGTCTAAGGGGCTGCACAGAGTCGGACATGACCGAAGCAACACAGCAGCA
Source organism: Neotragus moschatus (assembly GCA_006410615.1). Taxonomy (NCBI): domain Eukaryota; kingdom Metazoa; phylum Chordata; class Mammalia; order Artiodactyla; family Bovidae; genus Neotragus; species Neotragus moschatus. The sequence continues at coordinate 1,947,931 of SJYA01003036.1, forward strand.
GCAGCAGCATGTGTATCAAGCCTGGACCTCATACAGTTTCTCTTGAACCTCTCAGACTCCCAAGCTATCACACACACCCCTCCACCAGTACCCACTCCAGGTCACCACCAGTGAGAAGGTTAACAATGGCACTGCTGCAGTCTTCCAAGAGAAATTACCTTTCAATTTTTCTCCAGTCACGGAGCCCTGACTGCCGGCCAGCCAGCCAGCGGGCGAGCTGCCCCAGAGCACATTGTGGAGCCTGATTCCCAAGTCGCCTCTGGGTATCCAGCCTTGTAGGTCGTGTTTCTTGGAAACCGAGTCTGGGATAGGGACTTGCCTGGAGAAGGTGGCCAGGGGGGTCACACCTATGAAGAAGAGGGGAGCAGATTAGGTGAAGGGAGCCGCTGACTGTGAGGAGGTAGCAATGGACGCCCCAGCGAATCCCCCTCAGAGCTCTGAAGCTGGGGAAGACTGCCCGCTGGTGCCTGACACTGACCGACTGTGAGCGGAGGACTGCTCGCTGCTGTGTGACCCTGGGCAAGGTAACTCTTTTTGGCCAAGGGAGACTTGGGAAGACTCAGTGGCGTACCATCAAGAGCCAAGCGCCTGGCCACTGGGAGTGGTCTGTGCAGCCTGACGGGGTGCCCACCACAGCTCCTGCCCTTCAGTCGCTGTCTGTAATGGAGACCGAACCCACTTGTACCCAGGATCCCTCCCCTTGCCTATAACAGCCGTGCTCTCCACATGGATTTGGTGACGGCTGCTATGTTTTTCCATGTTGATCCCCTGGCCAAAACGAACTGACTCAAAGGAGGGCATCTTACTGAGGCTGGCCCATTAAGATACCTGTCTTTATCGCCTCTGGTGTTTGGTCCGGATACGGGCACCAGCACTAGCCTGACACAGTTGTAATTCTTCCCTAGGAATGGGGTAGGGAGAGTCTTCTGTTGTTGATCAGCACTTCCCTGAGGATGGAAGGCCCATAGGGGGAAACTGGGAAACTTTGGTGGTTGGAGGGGAGGCCAGGCTGCAGTGGGAGAGATGACTCTGGTGTGCAAGGGGAAACAGAAATGGAAGACAGGGACAAGTGAGCTCTGATGAATTGCAGCCTCCTGGTTCCAGCTGTTCCTGAAGCCTACCTCTGCCTTGGACCACAAGGAGATTAAACCAGTCCATCCTAAAGGAAATCAACCCTGTATAGTCATTGGAAGGACTGATGCTGAAGTTGAAGCTCCAATACTTTGGCCACCTGATGCGAAGAGCTCACTCATTAGAGAATACCCTGATGCTGGGAAAGATTGAAGGCAGGAGAATAAGGGGTGACAGAGGATGAGATGGTTGGATGGCATCACCGACTCAATGGACATAAATTTGAATAAACTCTGAGAGACAGCGAAGGACAAGGAACTCCGGTGTGCTGCAGTCCATAGGGTTGCAAAGAGTCAGACACGACTGAGTGACTGAACAACAGCACATGGTTTGTTTGTTTAGCCTTTTTAAAAAGCTATCATTTATCCTTTTGTTTAAGTCAGTTTGAATCACTGAAAACCAAGTGACTCCCAGTACATGTAAAACTATAGTAGTTGTTCTTTTGAATGTGGCTTGGTTGATCATTATTAACCCTTTTGTCAACTCCATAAAGTTTCAACTTAACAAATCCATCTAGATGTGGTTTTAGAGATCACAGGCAGCGGGGATGCAGGGACTACTTCCAGTCCTCATGTATTTTGTTTGATTGGTATGGTGTTTAAAAAATCCAGTTTCTATCATCTAATAATTGGAAGATTTAAATAGCATCTGGCCTTTTAGCTTCTCTTAGTGTATTAGGAGGTCTGGTAGCATTGGGCCCATGTTTCCACATGAAAACAGTTGCTGGACACAAGATAAGCAACAGCTGCCCTCCCTTTCTCCGTGGGCAGGCACTCCAGTTTGCCGCAGACCCCATCACTCTCTATTGCTTTCCATCCCTGCCTCTCTCTTTGTTTATGTGACCTGCCTGCATTTTGCAGGCATGTGGCTCCTGTTGGTTTATGTGTGCTGTGCTTAGCCGTTCAGTTCGTGTCTGACTCTTTGCAACCCCATGGATTGCAGCTTATCAGGCTCCTCTGTCCATGGGGATTCTCCAGGCTGGAGTGGGTTGCCATGCCCTTCTCTAGGGGATCTTCCCAGCCCAGGAATTGAAGCAAGTTTTCCCACATTGCAGGCAGATTCTTTAACATTTGAGTCACCTGCAGCAAAGTTCTTGTTTGTATATAGACTTGTGAACTGTATGGCCTTTTCTGAGCCAATCAAGCTTCAGGTTTCCAGAAGGAGACAAAAAAAGATACTGCATATTGTGGTGGGAACAAATGAAGGAACGTGGCTGAAAGCTCGCAGAAAGCCTAAAGCTCTCTGAAATCACAAAGCTATACAAATGAGAATCATCATCATCGTTATTAATAACAACTGAAAGGACAGGAGACGGGGAAGTCGGCCCCCACTCCACCACCACCCCTCAAGCCCAGAAGGGTATTTGCGCCATCATGATGGCGTTTATCATCAACATTGACAGTTATTATTAAACCACGTCAACTTGCAAATGCAGAATGTTAACCAAATGAACTAAAATGAGCTGGCAGAAATAATATCTCGGCACTGTCTACTTTGAACTGTTCTTTCTGTAACTTGTTGTGGCATTTCTCCAGGGCTCAGATCAACAAGGAAGAAAAGAAAGAACCCCTGTGGCTTGTTGAAGGTGTGACTTGTTATTCCAGCCGATGTCTTGTACGTCCCACTGTCCACTCCCCCCTTCCCGGCCACTGCTGTTGTGGCATCTTAGACTCTGGAGGCCATCCATCGCTGGCCGACTCCCTCCCCCGGACACATTTATTATAAAGTGGGTGGAGTGTCTCGGTTTGAGCCTGTCTCCTCCCCACATTGACGCTGATTGATGACAATGTACCATTTTTAAGCTCAAAGTGCAGGCAGAGGTTTGATGAAGTGTCTTGCTGCGATCCGCAAGTGGGCTGTACTTAGAAAACATGAAGGTTTTATATAACCCTGTGTGTCTGTAGCCGCCTCACGGCTAGTGACTCCAGAGTCTCTGTGCCGTTACTTTGTGCACACCCAGGAGCGCTGTAATCTGATCACATCTCCCCGTTCCTTTTCCTTTCTCCTCGTAGCCCCCTCCCTGCCATATTTATGAGTGTGCCCTGTGAGCTCATGCCTCCATGCTATTCTTTTGTCTAAAACATCCTTCCTTCGAACACCTCATCTTTCCAGACTTTCTTTGACTATTAAGAAACTTCAGCACATACATCTTGTAATTCTGAAAATCATCTCCTAGTTCCCAGGACCCTAGAGGCAACGGCATGGATGCTTTGGAGAGAGAATCCTATGGGCTTGAGAATTCCCTGGCTCTGCCATTTACTATGCCTTTTGGGGCAAGTTACTGACTTCGCTGAGCCTCAGTTTCCTCAGCTGTGAAATGGGGATAGTGATAGGACCTAAATCTTATTTTGAGGATCAAATGTGATACTATTTATAGATTGTACATCATCACATTGCTCCTGGTTAACAGGAGCAATTAATCTAGCTTTTGAGATGGATTGACCTGAGGCAGATGCTGGAAACATTTTAAAGTGAAATCTCATCTTTTGACTTCTTGACTCCCTTTCCCTAAAAGGATCTAGCTGATTGAAGTTTTTGGTTAATCAAGGGCTTGTTACCTTCCGATGACTATGTGTTAAGATAAAGGCCAAAATCCTCAACATAGTTCACAGTGTCTCACATGGCTAGGGCCCTGATCATCTCTTTAGCCTCATATTCCACTTCTGACTCTCTGGGACGGACACACTAACACAGGGCCTTTGGACAGGCTGTGTTTTGTGCTGAACCACTCTAATCCATATTACCTACGCATCAACTCCTATTCACTCCTTAGAGTCCAGGCACATCCCCTGGAAGGCATCTGCAACTCCCTGTGTATCAAACCATATCTCTTCCCTACAGAGCACGCACTCTCGTTTCTGATCCATTTCATACCCGCTTCTGTGTTTATTTGATCAGCATCTGATTTTTCCACTGGATTGTGAGCTCCATGAGGGCAGGAGCCAAGTCTGTGTGTTGCTTACAGTGGCATCCCCAGCACCTAACACAGCCACTGCCATAGCGGGCGTTCACTGAATAGTTTGTTGAAGGCGCAGGTGAATAGGTGACTGATGTTTTACGAGCATGTGCAACCAAGATGTTTGCTTGGAACTACAAAGCCCTAAACTTGAAAAGGAAGGACCAAGAGGTAACTCATTGGAAGATAGGAAATAGCATGATGGAACTGGGTTGCTTCTGACATCTGGGAAATGGACCATTATGGGGGATTTGAGAAGGAAATGAACTTGTCTAGTGCTCATGGTTAAATTGACTTCTAATTCGGGAACTAAGTTTTATTTGAGAATAGGGCTGCTGCTGGTGATGAAGTTCCCATCCCTTGTAAACAGAGTGTTGATGGATGGGTGGCCTGACCCACCTTAGTGTTTTACAGGGTTTAAGGAGAATAGCCCTCACCTCTTAAGTTCCTGACTTGCTACTGAAAACACTCCTGAAATAAGCCAAACATTTATTCTCCCTGCCTGCCAATGCAGGAGGTTTAAGAAACATGAGTTCGATCTCTGGGTCAGGAAGATCCCCTGGAAGAGGGCATGGCAACCCACTCCAGTGGTCCTTCCTGGAAAATCCGGTACACAGAGGAGCCTGGCGTGCTACAGCCGCAAAGAGTCGACACAGCTGAAGCGACTTAGCACATATGCACATCATGAATCGAAAATGCTCAGGAAAGCAAGCGTCGTCTTCCTCCCGCGAGGCTTGATGCGACGGTGTTAGCCTTGTTCCAGGAGGTTGGGAGTCCCAGAACTGCAGAGTGTCTGATTTAAGTTGTGAACAGGGCCTTTGGGAAGGATGGTGAGGCCAAGAGACAGACAATGGTGCAAACAGAGGCATGGACTCGTGGAGCCCTTGATGTGACCCAGACGCTCATCAGGAGATGCTGGGTGGGGAGTATGTGTAAGGACCTCAGAGGTAGGATTGTCCTGATGAGAATCTGGAAGGTATGGTCTTGGAACCACTGAAATGTTCGTTTATTCACTCAGCGAGTGTTTCTTGAGTGGCTAACATGTGTCAGATGCTGGACTAGGTGGTGGAGATTGAAAGGAACGTCAACATGGCATTCCCACATACATGGGTAAAGTGTACAGAGAAGAAGCCCGACACGGTGCGGCCAGAGAGATTAGTATTCATCCCTTTTCCAGGATCTCTGGTTGGTAGTTATTCCCACGTTGCCAAATCTCTGGAAGGGGGTAGAGAGCTAAAATTTTTGTGAAACCTTCTGTCCATATGGATGATTGTGGCAAAGATATGTTGATGCTCTTTAATACGTATGTAACTAGTTGAAAGTCAGCAGTTTATGTTGCAGTTTCAATAAAGCTAGCTCTGCCACTGTTGACTCTAACTTTGTTATATCATCAAGAAAACTTTCCTGAGGGCTTTGGGGTACGTTCAGTGCTCCTTCAATCACATTGTGGTCCTCGGAGGACCAACAGGTAGGCTAACGTTTATTACTTTTTTTTTTTTTTTAATTACCTCAGGGAAATGACAGCAAAGCGTTGGGAAGGGAGACTTTTCATATAAGTTGAAATGAGTCGTGCTTGGAAGATGGCACTTTTATTTACCTTAAAAATAAAGTGGATACAATGTGAATGAGCTGAAGGGCTCTGCAGATCAGCAAACTCAAATCAGACAGAGAGCCTTCTGAATGGGTGGGGTTCTGTTACACTTAACATCCTTCATTTTTCTGTGTCAGGGAGTCTGGAGTTGGAAAATACCCATGGCCAATCCCAATCAGATTTCATTGCAAGAAAAATGTGTTTTTAATCCATTAGGCCCAAAGTCATTCTAGGATCTTCAAATTTTTCAAGGGTCTACAAAAATGTCTGAGACTTGGGAAAAAACATTATTGTCTCCAAAATGCAAAGAGAAAGCAGTGAAGTTGAAATTAATGAATATTTAAAAAACTTCCCCCACAGTGTGCTACTTTGTCAATATTGCTAATTGTTAAATTTCATGTTCATAGAGATTTCATTACATCTGAAAACGCTGGTAGATTAAAATTTCCCACTTTCAAAAGCCTCTGAGTATGTAAATTGCCGAGAAATCACATCCAATCAGAAATTAAATAAGTCACTTATTGCCAAATAATTTCAGAAGCAAAATTTAGAAATTTTCTCAAAAATGTTTATAGCAAAAGAGCCTTTTAATGTAAGATGTAGGCAAATGTGTAACGTGATTGAAATGCTGTCTAGTGAGGCCTCGCAAAGTAGGTGTGTTTCAGGTCTATGAAATTCTTTAAAAGGCCTTGGAATTCATCCTCCTCCCTTCAGTTCAGTTCAGTCGCTCAGTCGTGTCCAAACTCTTTGCGACCCCGTGAATCACAGCACATCAGGCTTCCCTGTCCAGCACCAACTCCCGGAGTTCACTCAGACTCACGCCCATTGAGTCAGTGATGCCATCCAGCCATCTCATCCTCTGTCATCCCCTTCTCCTCCTGCCCCCAATCCCTCCCAGCATCAGAGTCTTTTCCAGTGAATCAACTCTTCGCATTGGCCAAACTACTGGAGTTTCAGCTTTAGCATCATTCCTTCCAAAGAAATCCCAGGGCTGATCTCCTTTAGGATGAACTGGTTGGATCTCCTTGCAGTCCAAGGGACTCTCAAGGGTCTTCTCCAACATCACAGTTTAAAAACATCAATTCTCCGGCGCTCAGCCCTCTTCACAGTCCAACTCTCACATCCATACATGACTACTGGAAAAACCATAGCCTTGACTAGACGGACCTTAGTCGGCAAAGTAACGTCTCTGCTTTTGAATATGCTATCTAGGTTGGTCATAACTTTTCTTCCAAGGAGTAAGCATCTTTTAATTTCCTGGCGGCAGTCAGCATCTGCAGTGATTTTGGAGGCAGAAAAATAAAGTCTGGCACTGTTTCCACTGTTTACTGTTCAGTAAATATTCATTCTCTCCCTCTTTACCTCATTGATGCTCAGTGAGGTCATGTGACTTTGCCCTGATGAGGGCTGTAAGGTGCTTCCCCACCTTTTGACTGTTGAACTGGCCGTGTGATATTTTTTGGCCAATAATATGTGAAGGGAACTAGCTCTAGTAGATGCTTGAAATGTGCCTCTGTGGCCAGGCTTGCCCTCTGTGCTCCTGGCTTCTCCTCGAGAACAGCATGCCAGAGCAGAGTTAACAGCATGACCTCAGACCTACAGCCTCAAGCAGAGGTGCCCCATCTAAGCCACAGAATAATGAATGAGAAGGAAACGCTTGCCCAGAGCTTACAGTTGTTTGTTTCACGGCATAATTGTGGCCATAGCTGACTGATACAGGCGCCTACACACAGTGGCACATACTCATGTTTCTGATGCAATAATCAGTTGTTATTTTCAACCATATTGCTAAGAGCTGGGTGTCTTCAACCATGCTGCAACGCTCATAACTCTAAAAAGTTGAAGTTCAGCTACATATATACACTACCATGTGTAAAATAGCTAGCTAGTGGAAAGCTGCTGTATAGCACAGTGAGCTCAGCTCAGTGCTCTGTGATGACCGAGATGGATAGGATGGGGGTGGGTGGGAAGAAGGCTCATGAAGGAGGGGATATATGTATATATATAGCTGATTAATACAGCAGAAACTAACATAACATTGTAAAGCAATTCTAATCCAGTTAAAAATAAATTTAAAAAAGTCCAGCTGCTTTTCACATGCTGTTCCTCCTGCCTGAAAAGTTTGCCTCCCTGCACTTCATGTGGCTGGCTCTCCTTCATCTTTGTCTCTGTCTTTAAATATTATTTCCTTGGAATAACCTCCTCTGATAAATTATTTAAGTGCCATCTGTGGTGGAGCCTGTAATTTGCATATTCAAACATTCACATTCCCTTTTCTTCTCTGAAATAAAACTGATTTTTTTTTTCTTGTTTTGGAAAAAAATCTCAAACTTAAGAGAAAAGGCTCAACAACAGTCCAGTAGCCTCTCCTACCCACCAACTCATTTGTGAATAACTTTCTGACATGATGCACCTTCATCTTAGAGAGTCAGGTTGGCTGAGGTCATGTTGGAATCCAAGTAGTCTGACTTAAAGAACTTCATTCAGCTCTTAACCTCCATGCTAAACTGCCTCTGAGCAGCTCAGGCCCAATGAATTTTCACGTCTGGTGGTGGTTCATAGTTTACAAAGANCTTCATCTTAGAGAGTCAGGTTGGCTGAGGTCATGTTGGAATCCAAGTAGTCTGACTTAAAGAACTTCATTCAGCTCTTAACCTCCATGCTAAACTGCCTCTGAGCAGCTCAGGCCCAATGAATTTTCACGTCTGGTGGTGGTTCATAGTTTACAAAGAGCTTTCACATCTTGATACTATTTGGTCCCAGAACAGCTCTGTGGAGCAGGTAAGGCAGATATTGTTAACTCCCAAGTGGAGATGAAGGTACTAAGGACTAGAAAGATTAAAGAACATGCCCAAGGGGACCTGCCCACGAATAGCAGGTTTGCATGAGAATTGTGATCTTCTCTTTATTAGTATCTTTGGAAAAGGTTTGCCCTGTATTTAGGCACTTGTAGCATCTCAGACAGAGAAGGCAATGGCACCCCACTCCAGTACTCTTGCCTGGAAAAATCCGTGGACGGAGGAGCCTGGTAGTCTGCAGTCCATGGGGTCGCCAAGAATCGGACACGACTGAGCAACTTCACTTTCACTTTTCGCTTTCATGCATTGGAGAAGGAAATGGCAGCCCACGCCAGTGTTCTTGCCTGGAGAATCCCGGGGACGGCGGAGCCTGGTGGGCTGCCGTCTATGGGGTCGCACAGAGTTGGACATGACTGAAGCGACTTAGCAGTAGCAGCAGCAGCATCTCAGAAGCACGTAATACCACAAGCTGACGTTATGATACTCATTACTTTGTTAGAATGTACTCACCCAGGATTTTGGTCTTATTCCTGCTTGACGAGGCCAGCAGGCCAGGAGGTGACTGCCATTGAGAAGGCACCTTGTTACTTCAGCTCCCAAGAGGAAGAGATGTGCTTTGCCATGCATGGCCACACGTGGCAGTACCAGGATCATCAGGAGGTAGACGGAGCAAGGGGAAGGTGTGGGCTTGACCACGTAGTGTGGTTTCCATGGGCCAGGTAGGGTAGGTGTCCCGAGAAAGTTTAGGACTGGATGATTTGCATAATTTTGGCAGTGTCTGGGTTATAGGCATGGTTGCTGGTTGTCTGGTACCTGACCTTGGTGTGATTTAGGGCAGAGGATAGAGTCCCAGACAGCAGGAGTCTGAGGAAAGGAGGGGGATGGGGATGCAGTTTGGGGATGGGCTGGTTTGCATTCAAAGGCATGTTCAAAGTCGAGTTATTTTCCTTTCTAGGAACTAGTTAGCCCTGGGAGGGGCAGTCGGTCCCTGGGTCCCAAAGGCCCCAGGATGTCAAAGTATGAAATATAGAAGGGTAAAAAAAAAAAAACAAAAACAGCAACCCATGATGAATAGAGTTTCCACATAGGAAGTGGAGGCTCAACAGATAAGGGAGTTGGCCTTGGTTGTCTGGCGTCTGCCCCCGGGTGGCAGTAGTGTTGCTGAAGCACAACTCAGATGTGGCAGAGGTTCTGTGTGCACTGAACCACTTCACAGCTGGCTGGCTGGGGGAGAGGAAGGTCCAATCACTGAGTCTCCCCAAGCAGAGAACAATGCAAATCAAGACAATCTCCTAAACTGGGAGTTACCATGAAGAAAGTGTAAAGTGGAAGGAATTACAAAGGCATTCCACCATGGTTCTTACCAGAGATTGAGCCAGTCTTTGTAATTGCAGATTCACAAGGATATTGCAGAGTTCCAGTTGTAGAAATTAAAACTGTCTGGTCCTTTGTGACCAGGTCCCACTGATACCACGAAAACTGACTGTTATCTATCTTCCCTGGATTGTGGAAGGGTTCAGTATNTGGCCTTGGTTGTCTGGCGTCTGCCCCCGGGTGGCAGTAGTGTTGCTGAAGCACAACTCAGATGTGGCAGAGGTTCTGTGTCCATTGAACCACTTCACAGCTGGCTGGCTGGGGGAGAGGAAGGTCCAATCACTGAGTCTCCCCAAGCAGAGAACAATGCAAATCAAGACAATCTCCTAAACTGGGAGTTACCATGAAGAAAGTGTAAAGTGGAAGGAATTACAAAGGCATTCCACCATGGTTCTTACCAGAGATTGAGCCAGTCTTTGTAATTGCAGATTCACAAGGATATTGCAGAGTTCCAGTTGTACTAATTAAAACTGTCTGGTCCTTTGTGACCAGGTCCCACTGATACCACGAAAACTGACTGTTATCTATCTTCCCTGGATTGTGGAAGGGTTCAGTATCATCACAGACAACCGCAGCCACGACTTCAAGAAACAGAAAATCTGCAGACAACTGATTTTCATTCATTGGAGTTGCATGTTTGGTGAAAACATGATGGAAATTGTCTTTACTTCCGGGTCAGTCCCTTGTGTGGACTGTCTTTGTTTTGCCAGTTGTGCTGGGAATAGGACGCAACAAAAGCTTTTCTGACACAAGCAAGCTTGCCATCCCAAGATCCCTGGTGCCACAAGGGATTTCTGGGGAGAAGGTGCATCAATTTGCAAAAAGAACTGAGATAATTTTCTAGTAGGAAGCGGAGAGAGGCCACATAGCATAGTCCTTAAAAGCTTGGACTCTCTCATTAGACTGCTGAGTTTCAGATCCTGCTTCTGCCGCTTATTTGCATGTAATCTTGTGAGTGCAAGAGCTGGCTGTGTGCATATCCCCAGCTCCTTGCTTAGTGATGTCATGTGAGTGGTTTGAAATCAGCCTCAGCGGGAGGATTTACACCATGGCGATGGGCAAACACTGCATATCAGAGTTTTCAAATTTTTCTCCAGAGAGTCCATCGTTAAAATGCTCACCAGCATATGACCGGACGTGTTCCACACTATTCCCCACACTCTCCCTTCAGGATTAAATGTCAGTTGTCCAGAGTGGTCACTGGCTTGATATTTCACCCTCTCTTGGCTGCCTTCTCTCCCCTGTCTCCCTTCCTCTTGATTCTTTTATCTCCTGAATAGAGTACTTGCGCATGGACCTCAGGGTCTGTTTCTGGGGAAATCCAAACTAAGGCTGGATTTAAAACTGGGCCTGTCAGACCCTGAGTCCCCACGTGTTTCACCAATACCCCCCACTTCTTGTGTCTTCCTCATTTTCTCAGGGCGATGAATGTCCTCTGGGTGTGGAGGGGCCTCTGAGGAGTGAGACAAATGAATTATGTTGATGCAATTAGCTGGCAATTAAGAAGTAATCCTTCTTACATTAAAGGTTAGAATAAGTCGATATAACATGAGGAAATCTAATTTACTTAGTAAATTATTCTTTATATAAAGAAACGATTTTAAAGCATAGTCATGGTTTCCATAAAACCTGTAGGCACCAAGATGGATTTTATTGCTCTCCTGTGTACTGATCCGCGTCATGCTTCCATTTCATGCTTGTTATAATTTAGTGTTTATGGTTTCTAACTCTGCTGAAAGACCAGTTTGAATATTCAAGGGCCTCACCAGGTGGTTTAACAGATTTGACACACTGATGGTGTTGGTTGCAAACTAAAGAGGCCCTCAGAGAGATGTTAGGTGCAAACTAATAGACCCTCAGCTGAAGAGGCTGAAGTAAGAAGAGCTTACTTACAGTCCTTACCTGAAAGACCTTTGGGACCTTACCTAATAGACTTTTGGGACTTTTGTTCACAAGTGAAATTCAGCTCAAATGGGCTCTAATGTGTTAGGAAATTGGGAAAGAAAAAGAACTCCGTGGGACTTCCCTGGTGATCCAGGGCTTAAGAATCAGCCTTCCAATGCAGGGGACTTGGATTTGATCCCTGGTCAGGGGACTACGACCCCTCATACTGTAGGGCAACTAAGCCCACATGCCATAATTTAGACTCAGCACATCCAAAATTAAAAAAAAAAAAAAATTCAAAAAAGAATTCCATGCTTCAGGAAATTGGAAAGTTCAAGGATGTAGATTTGGCCTCAGGCATGACTGAATCAGGGCTTTCCTGCCGAAGAAGTCTCTTTCTTTCTGTAGATGATAAACTTCATAAGGACAGGCACTTTCTTTATTCCATTCACTGCAGTATTCTCCATCATATAAGACAGAGCCTAGCATGGAGTAATTGTAGCAACAAATATTTACATAGCACTCTGTAAGGAGATAGCAGTGTTATAAGCGATCTACACATATCAACTCATTTAATCCTCTCGACCCAATAAAGTAGGTAATTATTAATGATGTTCCTCACTTTTCTTCATGGGGAAACTGAGGACGACCCTCAGAGCCATAACCCACTCCCCCAAATTCATCTAGCCTGGAGATTTTGTGGCCCTGATCAAAACATAGCTTCCCTTGGAGTCTTTAAAGTTAGACAAAAGGATATTCAAAACTGAGCCTGTCTTGGTACCAGAAAATGTGAGATACTCAGAAATAACTAGTATTTCTCTGTGCATGCTAAGTCGCTTCAGTCACATCGGACTCTGACACAGGCTCCTCTGTCCATGGGATTCTTCAGGCAAGAATACGAGAGTGGGTTGCCATTTCCTCCTCCAGGAAATGGGGATCTTCCTGACCCGGAGATTGAACCCTCATCTCTTACATCTCTTGCTTTAGCAGGTGGGTTCTTTACCACTAGTGACTCTTGGGAAGCCCAATATTTCCCTGTAGATGTCTTAAAGAATTTGTCACTTTGGCAGAACTAGATGCAGGCTTTATGGGACCTGAAGCTTACACAGCTCTCTGTGGGAAAAAGAATACAAAATTATGAATATAAAATTAAACACAAATGGGAATATTTGTTTGAAATGCGAAAAGTAATTAAGACACAGATTTGGAGCCTTTGGTTATTTAAATTCCATTCTTCTGATTTCTCTTTAGGTGATGAATCAGAAGTGTGGACCTGAAGGGTTTTATTCTCACAGCCCAACTTTGAGTGTATGAAGTTTGGAAAGACATAGTTCAGTCCATGGCACCGTGGATGGCCGAAGAGGGCACCACGCTGCCCCTGACCGTACTGAAACTGGCTGGTTCTGGGCAGGGCTCCTGCCCCCTACACCTTTCGCCTTGCGATGGTGACAAGATTGGTGCCCGCCTGAGCTCTTCATCCTTCAGCCTCCAATTCTCCGACTTCCCCAGCACCCTGAAAGAGATCATATATCTGTGTTATAAGGTAGTGGTGAAGAGTGTGGGCTCTGGGCTTAAATTTAGACTCTGCCCCTTATTAGCTGAGTGACCCTGGGCAAGTCATTTCACTTCCTCTAAAATTATCTTCCCTTTTTGTAAATTAGGGATTAATGTAAGTACCTGCTACCCACATTGTAGAAAGGCTTAGGTGGGTTAATGAGCATTAATTAATGGTCACTGATTGCTACCTACTATTAATAGAATTATTTTGGTTGCAAGGGACAGAAACTCATTAGCAGCAATTTAGGCAATTAAAGGGGCAATTTGTTGAGTCCAGTAGCCAAAACTGGGAAGGGTGGGGATGTAGTTGAGCAGGAGGAGCACTGGAACCATGCAGTAAACTGTCCTCAGGCCTCAGATATCTGTTTTCACTATGGCAGTTTTGTCTGCTCAGAGTGCCTTTCCACACTTGGCTGGAACTGAGACTCTGACAACCTTTCCTGTTTCAAGATAAAAGAGATGCTCTCATGTGGTTCCTGTGTGAAAAATCTAAGGGAAGGACTCTACTCTGATGGGCTCAGTTTAGGTCACGTGGTTACTCATATGGCCATGTCAGGGGCCAACATGCAGGTTCTATTAAAGCTTCTTAGAGCTGGGTAAATAAAAATAATGGGTGTCTCCTGTGTCATCTGAACGCTGTCTGTACTGAGCCTGGCACTTGGTAGAAATTAAATTCCCCCTTTTCCTCTTTCATCCTGATCCTCATGCCCACCGTCTATTATACAAAAGAGTAATCCAAAAGAAAGTCACCCTGCCTAAGGGAGCTGAGTAGTGAGGAAAACAACCTCTTCTGTGACCTGAGGTAGGATTGATGGCTTAGGCTGGTGTGGGCTCCTTATGAAATCTACCCAAGACTCTGGTCAGACAGATTATATTTCTTCCTGAAGACAAGACAGATTCTAGGTAGTGATTCACGTTTATGTTTGGCGAGCTAACTGGAAATAGGTATGAATAGTCTTGGCAATTGTTAATGCCCTTTGATCCAACAAATTTCTAGTGTGGCAGGAGCCGTGTATGTGCTTAGTCGCTCAGTTGTGTCTGACTCTTTGCAACCCTTTGGACTGTAGCCCGCCGGGCTCCTCTGTCCATGGGATTTGCCAGGCAAGAATACTGGAGTGGGTTGCCTTTTCCTGCCCCAGGGATCAAACCCACATCTCCTGTGTCTCCTGCATTGCAGGTGGTCTGCTGAGCCATTGGGATAGTGCTCAGGAACAACAAAGGGCCTCAACTGTTGCTCTACATGCAAGCTAACAACTTACCCTATTAGCTTGTTTCATGGATGTGGGCAGAAGGCATGGAATTCCTGGGTCAGAGGCAAAAGACTTCATTATTCATAGCACAGCAGGAAGCTTGTGCTTCATGTTTGTGCCCTTTATCCTGGACCCGAAAGCTCCTCAAGGATGACGTGGAAGTGAACCCAGGTGGCTGCCTTGCATGTATTTGCATCACGGTTGAGGAATCCCAATCACTTCATACAGGGGCTGTCCAAACTTTGCTCTTTACAGTCCTGGTTAGCCAACAGATCTGCTTTCTGCCCTGTTATCTCTCTCTTCCAGTGCTGTTGGCTATACAGACATCCTTATAAAGATAGACGGGAACAAAAGCTGGTAAAGATGTGCAGTGATGTGAGAGAGGCATGGAGAATTGTCTCCCAGTAAAGAGAACATTTCCTAAGGAAAATATATCTGAATATAACATAAAATTTATTTATAAACAACTTGAAGATCCAGTACTAGGTGGGAAGTTAAGCAGACTGTTCTTGGAAATAGTCTTCTGTTTCTAAAAATGTTCTGAAGTTCTTGGAATGGCAAGTGAAAATGTTCAACTTAAAGTATAAGGTGAAAAGTTCAGGCTGCAAAGTTGAATATACATTTTTGTTGACTATGTAGAACAATCTATTATGGAAAACAATTGGGAAGGAGATTTGCTAAAGTTTTGGTAGTCTTTCTTTGGACAGTGAGTCTACGGGTAATTGTTTTTTTTTTCATTTTGAATTAAACTTTTTTTTTCAGTTTTCTATAATGAACATGTATTATTATTTTTTATAATAGGGGGAAAAAAACCAAGATAAACTATTTTTGAAAGTAGTGCCGAGCATCCATAATTTGGCAAAAAAAAAAAAAAAAAAAAAAGAAAGAAAAAAAGAAAGAAGAAGCA
>SJYA01003036.1:1971176-2079987 GCA_006410615.1 Neotragus moschatus
GGCCTGTGGAAGCAAACAGATTTCAGAGCACGGTAGCCCGTGATCAGTCTCATCCCCTATAGAGGAGGTCTGTGAGACTCCTCCTCAGGGCCACCGTGCAGCACAGGGCTGGTGGGAACATTGGCTGACTCATCACTCACATTAAAATGCAAGTTGCCAGCATGCAATAATCTGTATATTTTACATTTAAAATACCTGGACCTTTTGCTTCTCTTTAACAACTAGTGGCAGCCTGGCAACATTCAGCTTCCATTTCCACAAGTCACTCAAAATGGAGTCCTTGCTTCGATGAGGCATGCGTTCTCCAGTTCGCCTCAGACCCCACCCAGCCCTGTCGTCCTGTCTCCAGCCTTCTTCATTCATTTGTGCTACATCTCTGTGTGTCCCTCCCCCACCCCGCGGGCATATAAGTTTGCAACCCCTGCCTTAAAGATACCTGGAAGGACTTCCCCAGTGGTACAGTGGACATGAATCCACCTGCCAATGCAGGGGACACAGGTTCGACCCCTGGTCTGTGAATATCCCCCCTGCCAGGGAGCAACGAAGTCCCTGAGCCACAACTACTGGGCCTGTGCTCTAGAACCTGTGTACCACAGCCACTGAAGCCAGCGATCGCCGGAAGCCTGTGCTCCACAACACGAGAAGCCGCTGCAATGAGAAGGCTGGGCGCTGCAGCAAAGAGTAGCCCCTGCTCTCTGCAGCTAGAGAAAACCCACACACAGCAGTGAAGACCTGGCACAGCCCCAGATTAATTCATTACTTTTAAAAAAGACACTTGAGAAGCTGAAACTCTGAAAGTCAAGTTCAGACATGGAATCAAATGGGTCGAAGCAAATCTGGAGGTTGGGAGGCAAGGCTTGAGGTTGACCAAACAGCCAAAGAGCTTGAGTCAGCACCACGGAGCTGGTGTACCTGCTGGAGAAGACATGGGGCTTAGGCCAGGAATGGAAGAAGCGATCCACATGCAGAATCCCTAGTTAAGAGGGATGTTTGAGCACGTAGGCGGCCTGCCTTTGTGTCAGGTTGGTCCAGGAACCATGCTCCACATGCTTGCACTTGGTGGGAGTTAGCCCATCTTANAGCACCACGGAGCTGGTGTACCTGCTGGAGAAGACATGGGGCTTAGGCCAGGAATGGAAGAAGCGATCCACATGCAGAATCCCTAGTTAAGAGGGATGTTTGAGCACGTAGGCGGCCTGCCTTTGTGTCAGGTTGGTCCAGGAACCATGCTCCACATGCTTGCACTTGGTGGGAGTTAGCCCATCTTATCTGCTCAGCATCTCAGACCATGATGGGTTTGGGTGGTGTGTTTTTTTTTTTTTTGGCCCAGCATCATCTCATTTAGGAAGCTCTCCTTTCTCCTGTGTGGTTCAGCTAGGCTGCCAGTCCCCAGGCATTTCTTCTCTTAAAATAGCCATGGATCTCTTCAGCTGAGTTCCCCCATGAGAAGGCTCTGAGATAAGGATTTACATGTTAGTGGTTATTTGTAGGATGACTCCAGGAAGCACCAGTATAAATATGGATGTGTGTTAGTCAGGGTACTCCAGAGCAACAGGACCAATAGGAGATTAATTAATTAATAGGTTCATACAATTATGAAGGCTGATAAATCCCAAGGTATGTAGGATGAGACAGCCCACTGGTGACCCAAGAGAGCTGATGTCTCAGTTTGAGTCTGAAGGCAGGAAAATCCTGATGTCCCAGCTCAAAGGCAGTCAGGCAGGGGAAATTCTCTCTTCCTTGGGGGCATGTATGTGTGCTAAGTCTTTTCAGTTGCATCCAACTCTCTGTGACTCTGTGGACTATAGCCAACCAGGTTCCTCTCTCCATGGGGATTCTCCAGGCAAGTGGGTTGCCATGCCCTCTTCTAGGGGATCTTCCTACTCAGGGATTGAATGTGCGTCTCTTAGGTCTTCTTTATTGGCAGGCGGGTTTTTTTCAGGCCTTCACTTGATTGGTCGAGGCTCACCAAATTAGGGAGGGCAATCTGCTTTACTAAGCACTGATTTAAATGTTAATCTCACCCCTGAACATCTTCACAGACACACCCCAGAATAGTTTCTTACCTGCTATCTGGGTACCCCATGGCCCAATCAAGCTGACACATAAAATTGACCTTCACAAGGAGAAATGAGACAATAGAGTTTAAGTCAATACAGCATACAGTGGGGCTTCTCTTTAGCTCAGCTGGTAAAGAATCTGCCTGCAATGAAGTAGAAAGAAAATGAAAGTGAAAGTGAAGTTGCTCAGTCATGTCCGACTCTTTGCAACCCCCTAGATTGAAGCCTACCAGGCTCCGCCCTCCATGGGATTCTCCAGGCAAGGGTACTGGAGTGGGTTGCCATTTCCTTCTCCAGGGGATCTTCCTGACCCAGGGATCGAACCCAGGTCTCCTGCATTCCCGGTAGACGCTTTAACCTCTGAGCCACCAGGGAAGCAATGAAGGAGACCCATATTCAATTCCTAGGTCAAGAAGTTCCCCTGGAGAAGGGATAGGCTACACACTCCAGTATTCTTGGGCTTCCCTGGTGGCTCAGATGGTAAAGAATCCACCTGCAATGCCAGAGACCTTGGTTCGATCCCTGGGTTGGGAAGATCCCCAGGAGGAGGGCATGACAACCCACTCCAGTATTCTTGCCTAGGAGAATCCCCATGGACAGAGGAGCCTAGCGGGCTACAGTCCACGGGGTAACAAAGAGTCAGACACCACTGAGCAACTAAGCACAGAGTGCGGTGATGAGAAAGCTACTTCCACAGACACTTGGGCTCAGTCCTTTTGGGGAGCTTTAGCTGATGGTGCAGAACACACCTCAGAGGGTCCCACCTGACTGATGGGGAAACAGATAGTCACCTTCCATCTCCCATCTGACAAGTCTGAGGGATGCTGCTGGAGGGGCTGACTTCCTGGAACTTCTGGCTCATTTTGTCTCAGCCAAGAATAAGCCTTCAGGTGGTCTCAGGGATGCCTTCAGCTTGAATGGGCTACAGAAGTTCAAGGGACATGGGTGGGGCATTGCCAGTGTCTGCTGTGATGGGCAAATGGCAGATGCCTAGTCAACCACAGTGCCCCCTCTGTCTGGCAGTGTTGACTGTGGGCCTGACTTTGTGTTGACATAGTGTTGACTATGGCCTGAGCAGGGCCCATCAGAATCTCCCTGGGATGAGTGTATCGTGGCTCCTAAAGAGGTAGGCTGTGAATGTGGAGCTCTCAGCGTATGCTTTTCCTCATCCAGAGAGAAAAGGATAGAGATGAGGACAAAGAGGGTGAGGAGGGTGTGTGCCTTGGTGGCAGTGAGGCCTTTCTCTGGTCTCTGGGGCTCTGGTTCCTTCCATGCATCACACCAGCTGGATAAACCAGAGTATTCCTTTCATGATGACCTGAGTTAGAGTTGGGTTTCTGGGCATGGAGTCAGGAGCCCTAACAGACAGTTATGGCAGGGTAGCGGGGTGGAGTGAGAGAGCGATTGGATTGAGAGAGAGATTGCCCTGGGCCTCAGAGCTTTCTCTACTTATTAGCTGCCAGTGCCTGAGATTTAAGATGTGGGAAGGAAGATGAGTTTATGGTGGAAATTTGTAACCGACCATTAACTAGAATGGCCCATCTAAGCCCCTGTGCCTGACCAATTGTTAGGTCTTAACGAAACAGTAATAAAGAAGGAATTTTAACTTTCAGCACCTAATTAGCCATTCTTTTCCTTCCCGACTTTTAGTTTTATGACTTCTTCTAGGATAAGATTTTATTGTACTCAAGTACAAATTAAGCCCCCCAAAAGGATTCTCCCATGTTTCTCTGTCTTCAATTTAAATTTATTTTTTTGTAGAGTGTCACAAAATACTCCATTAAATGTCACGTGTAAGAACTGTAAATTTTTTGAAGAGGGAAAGAAGCAAGCATTTATCACTGTGATCTGTGTTCTGAACACTATGAGAATGCATATTAATTAAAAAAATTTAATGCTGTTGTTTGTTGCCTAAAAGAAAAGAATTTGTTTGAAGTACTCTAAGCATAGGCACTCCAAAATGTGCAGAGATGGAAAATTATAGTAGCTGCCATTGTTAAAAATCTATTAATACTCTGCTAGGTCCTTACCATTTAATATTAACAGTTATCCCATGAAGATTTGAGGGTGGTTGATCTCCAGTTTCCATGTGAAGAGATGGTGGCTCAGAGAAGACTTCAGCAATTCTCAAAGAGAGAAAAGATGACGCTGGGAGCCAGTTTGCATTAAGATCCTTTGAACTCCAGAAACCTGTGTTCTTCCCACTGGTAAAGGGTATGTGCTATGTATGGGGGTGGTAGTGTATATGATGGGCGTTTCAGTGCCAGATATTGTGTTGGGTACTACACATAGTAGGCTCTCAATAGCACTTGATAGATTTAGAATATGTAGGCAACTGAAACCTTGAGACTGAGGGAGAATTTATCTTGCCACTGTGTCTGAGCAGTGAATTTATTAGGTAAACTAATTATGCTTGTGTCAGCATGGAAATTGTATTTGTCTCCCTGTATTTGAATCAAATTTGTATCAAATTCAGATTTGTATTCGAATCCCTGGATTCTTATTTCTTTCTTTCTTGAACTTCAAAATTAAACAAAGAACCTTGCTGACATCTGCCTTAAGCCTTCTTTTGTAACACAGCAGCGTGTAGATAAGTCTATGAGAGGAGATGAACGTAAGCTTGTATTTGCACAGCCGTTTACAGTTTAGAGGGCCTCCCTGGTGGCTCAGATGGTGAAGAATCTGCCTGCAATGCAGGAGACCTGGGTTCAGTCCCTGGCTTGGGAAGATCCCCTGGAGAAGGGAATGGCTACCCAGTCTAGTATTCTTGTCTGGAGAATTCCATGGACAGAGAAGCCTGGTGGGCTACAATCCCTGTGGTCGTGAGTCCAACATGACTGAGCAGCCAACATAGTTTAGAAAGTTTTGCTTACCATGTCTCTTTAGATCCTCCCATGAGGTGATGGGTACTAGAAGAGTCATTTTACTGGTAGGGAAATGAAGGTTTGGAGAGAGTGGGTGACTTGCCGCAAGCAGATACAAGAGTTAGGTGTGAAAACCAGAAAGTGAGTGGAGTTCATTTGACTTATGTTTCCCATTTCCTGAGCAAGATTCTGGAATGGTGTAAAGCTCTCTTCAGAGAAACAACTGCTTTTCAGGCATTTATAGCCCACTTTAGTAGCACTCAAGTGCATGCCTGTGATCTATATGCTAATTTTGGATACGCCTTCTCTCTTAAATAATCCAAGAGTATGTGTGTGGATGCTGTTTGATTTGAAATCCTGTGTGCTTAGAACTAATGGGGTTGTAAAACATGCTCAAGAATTTACCCTTCCCTAGTTTGCCTTGATTTCATCCAGGTTAGCAGGGCCACCACCCTTCCCCCCACCTTCTGCTCTTGACTGTCCAGAGTAAAAGCACAAAGTTAGCTGCCCTGTTTTTCTCCAGGGTGTTGGAGCCCAGGTTGGGTGATGGGAGGGAATGGGGATGGGAGGAAGGAGGAGAAATTTGAGACCTTTTAAATTTCCTCCGTTCTCTCCAGCTTGGGAAGTTCCATGCTGCCTGAAGGGTACATTTCCATTATATTTTATTCTTTTATTTTGGTTGTGCCATGTGGCATGTGGGATCTCAGTTCCCCGACTAGGGATTGAACCCTCATGCTCTGCATTGGAAATACAGAGTCTTAACTGTTGGACCACCAGGGAAGCCCCTTAATTTATTTTTAACAAAAAAAACCAAGTTGAGACTCCATCTTTAATTGGAGTAATTATTCATGTTCTAAAGATGTATCAGCCAAAGCAGAAATTGGTGGCCAGTTGCTGGATTCAGGGTGAGCTGGCACAAAGATAATGCCAGCTTTGTGTCTGATTTCAAAGGTCATACTTGTTCACGATAGAGCATTTGGAATCTAGGGAAATTATAAAGAAGAAAATGCAGGGCTTCCCTTGTGGCTCAGCTGGTAAAGAATCCACTCACAATGCGGGAGACCTGGGTTCAATCCCTGGGTTGGGAAGATCCCCTGGAGAAGGGAAAGGCTACCCACTCCAGTATTCTGGCCTGAAGAATTTCATGGACAGTATAGTCCATGCCATGGGGTCACAGAGAATCGGACACGACTATGTGACTTAAAATAAAAAAAGGAAGAAAGAAAACACAAAAAATTTCCCTAAAAGTCCAGTGGTTAGGACTTTGTACTGTCAGTGCTGAGGGTCTGGGCATGATCTCTGATTGGGGAACTAAGATCCCACAAGCAGAGCGATGTGACCAAAAAAAAAAAAAAAAAAAGAAGAAAGTTTTATCTATCCTTGGGCTGGTTGGTGAACCAAGAATTCATTACTGTTAAAGACATTCATTGCTCAGTAGAATTATTTTATCAGAAGCCTTTTCCTCGATGATAATAATGCTAATACTTATTGAATGGTGACTCTATGTGACGTCTGGGCTAAGAGCTTTGCATAATATGATCTCAGTAAACTTTTATTTCCACTGTTTTCTGGGTGAAGAAGTAAGTTCAGAGAGTTTAAGAACTTGCTCAAGGTCACACAGCAACTGAGTAGAGGGGGCTAGAGTTTGGGTTCAGAGTCAGACTCTGGAGTCCAGGGTCCTCATCATTTCTTCATCCAAGTATTGTTCAAGAGACAACACGATCCACCTTGGGTTTCCAGGAGAGTACATGGGAGGGAAGGGAAGGTACCAAATGGAAAAACAGAGAGCAGGGAAACCAAACTCTATTTGCCAGTCATGGGCGACAGTAAAAAAAATAGAGCCAAGCTGATGGTTTCACTTGTGTGTTACCCCCTTCTGAACAGCCGCTATTGGAATGTGTACCTTCCGAGGCCGCCCAGGGGTGAATGCTGCCCCCAAGGGTGAGCATACCTCATTTGCCTGTACTCTTCAGAATTAATAGCATATTGGTCCTCTGAGGGTGGGCTGGATTTTTCAGAAACACTTGGAAGTCATTTGTGGCCAAGTTGAGTGACGATAGTAGGTGATCAACTTGTTACTTGTTTCATTTTTATTGAAATAAAATTTATCTTACAGCAATGAGATTAATTTTCTGTGCTATTTTGGAGGTAAATTTGCCCAGAGCAGTGGTTTTCAAACTTTTAACAAACTACCCCTAAGAGGAAAGGAGAAAGAATTCAAATTCTGCAAGTGTAGCCCAAAACAGTCTCTCTAAGGGTGAACATTTCTTTGAAGTTTCATGTTTTATCTTAGATATTTGTGAATTCTGCATTCTGCTTCATGCTACATCTATTTTAAGTTTCTTACTAAGTCAAGTCTACTGATGCTCCAAGAAAGACGGTCATGTTTGTAGCTTTGAATTTTTCAGGGATCCAGTAGGGTTCCCTTGGGGGTACCTGTGCCCCAGTTTGAGAACCATGGCTCTATCAGAAGACATCTAAAATTCTGATCCTGGCTACTGGTTGTCCCTGAGGGCATTCTTCTTCTCTCATTCTTTTAAATTCCAATGTTTTGAATAGAAAGTATAGTATAAAGTTCAAAAGAGAATAATTCAAAAGATATGGTAAAATGTCTCCCTCCTGTCCCCGTCTCCAGCAATTCGGTTCTCTCTGGAGGTAACCAGCTTCTAAGAGGGTCCGCCATGATTCCTGCCTCGTGGCATTCACGTCCTGGAGTGGTCCCCTCCTGTATTGTAATAGGGTTGGTCTTTTTAGAAACTTTATTTCATTTACTTATTTATTTATTGTCGGTTGCACTGGGTCTTTGTTGCTGCGTGTGGGCTTTCTGTAGTTGCACTGCATGGGCTTCTCGTTGAGGGGGCTTCTCTCGTTGCAGAGCAGGGGCTCTAGAGAAGCCAGGCTTCAGTAGTCATGGCACACAGACTCAGTGGCTCTGGCAGCATGTGTGATCTTAGTTCCTGGACCAGGGATTGAAGCCCTGTCCCATGTCCCCTGCATTGGCGGGTGGGTTCTTAACCACTTTACCACCAGGGAAGTCTGCTGCATTGGTCTTTGTGACCAACAGAATGCTGCAGAAGTGATGTCACTTCTGAGGTTAGGTTATAAAAGACTGCAGTTTGGGTCTTGGGCTCTTTCTGTCTGTCCATCTCTCTGTCTCTCCTCAGTTGCTTTGGAGGAAGCCAGGCACCATGATGTGAGGTCACTCAGGCACCCTAGGGAGAGGTCCCTGTGATGAGGAACTGAGGTCTCCAGCTAAGAGCCAGTGAGGACCTGTGGCCTGTCAGCAACTGCAGGTGGAAGCTTATCATTCAGCCCCAGAAAACCCTCTGATGACTGCAGTCATGGCTGGCTTCTCACCTGTAGCCTTAAGAGACCCTGAGCCAGACCCACCCAGCTAGCTGCTTGTGGATCCCAGGTCACAGACACGGGGAGATAATAAATGCTTGTTGTTGTAAGCTGTTCTGTTTGGGGTAATTTATTATACAGCAGAGGAGACCTAATAAGTTCCACCTTCAAGGATATCTTACATTCTTTCTAGAATTTATATATGCGAATAATACAAATATAAATACAAACTCTCCTTTCCCCCTTTTCTCAAAATATAATCTGCTACACATGCTTTTCCATACCTTGCTTTTCTTAATATGATATTTTGGGGGATATTAATACATAGAAATAGTATGGAAAAACCTCTCTTTTTTTCTAGCAGCTGAATGTGTGCGTGTGTGTTAGACAGTCATGTCCGACTCTTTGCAACCCCCTGGCCTGTAGCCCACCAAACTCCTCTGTACACAGGATTGCCCAGGCAAGAATACTGGAGTGGGGTGCCATTTCCTCCTCCAGGAGATCTTCCTGACCCAGGGATTGAACCTGGGTCATCTGCGTCTCCTGCGTTGGCAGGCAGAGTCTTTACCACTGCGCCGCCTGGGAAGCTGCTGAATGTATTCTATCAAGCAGCCATACAATAATTTGTTTAGCCAGTCTCCTGTTGGTAGCATTTCCAAAGTTTTGACATTACAGTGCTTTTGTGAATAATCTTATGCATATGTGTGCAAGTGCATTTGTAATATCAATTTCTAGATGGCAAATTGCTGGATCAAAAGAGTAGTTTGGATATGATTAAATCCCTCTTACACAGGGATTGTATTCTGTTACCTTTTCTACCCATCCTCCTCAGCAGTGTCTGAGAGTTCAGTCTCTCCAGCAAGCAAAGGAGAGCTGGTTGGATTTGAACTGATGCGTAAATGAAATTCTTCAGTTGCAATGAGAAGTGTCTCTCTAAAGACTTATTTTATGTAGGACTAAGAAAACCTTACAAATTTGGGTGTTTTCAAAATTTAGCATTTATAAATGAAACCAGGGTGTTCTCTGAGTTTGCTGAGAATACAGTTTTCTTTCAGTTCAGGCTGCCATGTAGTGTTAGCAGCTGCTCAGGTATGAAGTGGTAACAGGGCGGGCACAGGGCCATTGGAGTTTCTTTCCTTGAAAAAGATGAGCTGCCTCAACATGAACATTCAAAAATGGAATTCTGGAGAGCTCCAGAAGTGTTTTTGACAATGGCAGCATCATTGGAATAAGCAGGTACCTTCCCAAAGTGACAATATTTTACCGTATTTCCTTATTTATTAGGTACCATTGATTGTAAGTTAGGTCATTGATTTGATAAGAGCTCTTTGGGGGGGAAAAGATGCACTACATTAAAAACTTATATTGATTGTAAGATGAGTGTGTTTTAAAAGTGATGAAATGTGAAAAAGCACATAGCTTAGATTCATGGAAACACAGTCACTCAATTTAGTTCTGTTTAGTTTAACCCAACTGAGTGCAAACCTATATTGGATGGCTTTCCGTTCCTTCTCTCTTTCTCTCTTTAAAGTTTCACACCAGGAATAATTAAGTTCAGATCTGAGGAGAACTGATCCAATGGGGTGGAGTGAGTTTTTAATGGACTCAGATAATCCTGAGTTTGAATGCTGGCTTTTACCACTTCAGTTCAGCCGCTTAGTCGTGTCCGATGCTTTGCGACCCCATGGACTGCAGCACTTCCCTGTCCATCACCAACTCCCAGAGTTTGCTCAGACTCATAGTCATCAAGTTGGTGTTGCTATCCAACCATCTCATCCTCTATCGTCCCCTTCTCCTATTGCCTTCAATCTTGCCCAACATCAGTATCTTACCCAATGAGTCTGTTCTTCCCATCAGGTGGCCAAAGTATTGGTGTTTCAACTTCAGCATCAGTCCTTCCAATGAATGTTAAGGGTTGATTTCCTTTAGGATGGACTGGTTTGATCTCCTTGCAGTCCAAGGGACTCTCAAGAGTCTTCTCCAACACCACAGTTCAAAAGCATCAATTCTTTGGCAATCAGCTTTCTTTATAGTCCAACTCTTACATCCATACATGACTACTGGAAAAAATATAGCTTTGACTAGATGGAACTTTGTTATTAGCAAAGTAATGTCTGTGCTTTTTAGTATACTGTCTAGGTTGGTCATAGCCTTTCTTCCAAGGAGCAAGCACCTTTTAATTTCATGGCTGCAGTCACCATCTGCAGTGATTTTGGAGGCCCCCCAAATAAAGTTTCTCGCTGTTTCCATTGTTTTCCCATCTATTTGCCATGAAGCAATGGGAATGGATGCCATGTTCTTAGTTTTCTGAATGCTGAGTTTTAAGCCAGCTTTTTCACTCTCCTTTTTCACTTTCATCAGGAGGCTCTTTAGTTCTTCTTTGCTTTCTTCCATATGGGTAGTGTCATATGCATATCTGAGGTTATTGATAGTTATCCCAGCAATCTTGACTCCAGTTTGTGATTCAACCAGGCTGGCATTTAGCATGATGTACTCTGCATATAAATTAAATAAGCAGAGTGATCATATGCAGCCTTAACATACTCCTTTCCTGATTTGGAACCAGTCTGTTGTTCCATGACCAGTTTTAACTGTTGCTTCTTGACCTACACACAGATTTCTCAGAAGGCAGGTCAGGTGGTTTGGTATTCCCATCTCTTTCAGAATTTTCCACAATTTGTTGTGATCCACACAGTCAAAGGCTTTGGTGTAGTCAATAAAGCAGAAATAGATGTTTTTCTGGAACTCTCTTGCTTTTTGATGATCCAGTGGATTTGGCAATTTAATCTCTGGTTCCTCTGCCTTTTCTAAATCTGGCTTGAACATCTGGAAGTTCATGGTTCACGTACTGTTGAAGCCTGGCTTGGAGAATTTTGACCATTACTTTGCTGATGTGTGAGATGAGTGCAATTGTGCGGTAGTCTGAGCATTCTTTGGCATTGCCTTTCTTTGGGATTGGAATGAAAACTGCCCTTTTCCAGTCCTGTGGCCACTGCTGAGTTTTCCAAATTTGCTGGCATATTGAGTGCAGCACTTTCACAGCATCATCTTTCAGGATTTGAAATAGCTCAACTGGAATTCCATCATGTCCACTAGCTTTGTTCCTAGTGATGCTTCTTAAGGCCCACTTGACTTCATACTTCAGGATGTCTGGCTCTAGGTGAGTGATCACACCATCATGGTTATCTGGGTCATGAAGATTTTTTTGTATTATTCTTCTGTGTATTCTTGCTACCTCTTCTTAATATCTTTTGCTTCTGTTAGGTCCATACCATTTCTGTCCTTTATTGTGCCCATCTTTGCATGAAATATTCCCATTGTATCTCTAATTTTCTTGAAGAGATCTCTAATGTTTCCCATTCTATTGTTTTCCTCTACTTCTTTGCATTGATCACTGAGGAAGGCTTTCTTAGTTCTCTTTGCTATTCTTTGGAACTCTGCATTCAGATGGGTATATCTTTCCTTTTCTCCTTTGCCTTTAGTGTCTCTTCTTTTCTCAGTGATTTGTAAGGCCTCCTCAGACAATCATTTTTGCCTTTTTGCAGTTCTTTTTCTTGGGAATGGTCTTGAGCCCTGCCTCCTGTACAGTGTCACGGACCTCCATCCATAGTTCTTCAGGCACTCTGTCAATAAGATCTAATCCCTTGAATCTATTTGTTACTTCCACTGTAAAATCATAAGGGATTTGATTTAGGTCATAGTTGAATGGCCTAGTGGTTTT
Organism: Neotragus moschatus; assembly: GCA_006410615.1. NCBI lineage: Eukaryota > Metazoa > Chordata > Mammalia > Artiodactyla > Bovidae > Neotragus > Neotragus moschatus. Next base: position 1,983,167 of record SJYA01003036.1, read on the forward strand.
CCCTTAGTACTGGGGATATCTCAGGCAGATTACTTATTTCACTGTTTTTTTTTTTTTTTTTTCAGTTTTGATGCTCTCATCCAGGTAAGTAGAGATATTAATACCTGTCTCAAGGAATGCTTGTGGTTACAAATGCCAGAAGCCCAACTCAAGGTATCTTAAGTGCAAAGGAGAATTTTATTGTTGCTGAACAAGAAGTCACAAAAAAGGCAGGATGGCCACTGGGGTTTGAAAAACTGACTCCAGGACTGATACATATACAGAATTGTTTTTGGATTCCTTTGTGTAGACAGGAAATAAATGTAAAGGTTTACATCTTAACAGTTCAATGACCAGGAATGAGAGTGATTCAGTTCTGTTGGTCTCAATATCTAAATTTCCAAGGAAAGAACCTTTTGACTCAGCTTGGGCAATGTGTCGTTCTCTGAGTCAGCTCTGATCACAGGGGTTGGAGGTGGGTTAGGGAAGTTCTTAGAAAAAGGATACTGGGGCAGAGAACCACAGCTATTCAACCAGAGTTACTGTGAGGGTCAAGTGTCCATAATATACCTAGTCCATAGTAAATGCTCAATAAAATGGCTAGTATTGCTAAGAATGAAGACAACAGACACTGGATGGCAAACATTCATTGAGTGTTTTCCCATGTCAGGCACTGTATCAAGCCCCTTACATGTATATCTTATCAATAAAACTTGCATTTTTACTCCTTATTACTAGAAAATCCTTTGCCCCCCATCTACTTCCAACACCAGTTAAAAATGCACAGGTCATGGGAGGGGACCCATGTACACCTCTGGCTAATTCATGTGGATGTATGGCAGAAATCAAACCAGTCTTTTGAGCAATTATCCTTCAATTAAAATAAATAAGTTAAAAAAAGAGAAAAAAAACAACAAACAAATAAGCTAGAAAATAGCTTTAAAAAATTTCATAAATCATAACTGACTCTCTGAGGTTAGTGGACATAAGCTGAGAAGGAGCTTGAGTCTGTTTCATGCACAGAGATGAGTGAGTTTCTGTTTTCTGTGCGTGAAGGAGAGATTGCTGATGTTGGATGACGCTAAACTTTTAGAAGTTATTGCACCTCCAGTTGGAGGTGAAGGGGCCACAGTGAATGAGAGATGTGTTTGCTGCTTTGGGGGTCAAGGGGTGGGAGCCTGCTCATCTGCTGGGGCAGCTCACCAACACTGCCTGCCTGGGGTCCAGATTTCTGGTATCAGTTTTATTTCTCGGCTCTCTTGAGCCCTGGAGCTGCTTCCAAGTTGGAAAGCTTCAGAATTCTGGGCTCTGTAGTTCCTCTACAGGGTTTGGGGGATAAGTTTCTCTTATGGACAAAATCATGGTGGAAATGTGTACAGATGAAGGTGATACTGCGGAGTTTGGAGTAAGTCTGCAGCTGGTGGGTGATGCTGGTGGCAGTGGGGTGGGACTGACTCTTCAAAGAGCTTTAGCCCCTTGGGGACGGGAAGTGCTGGGTGAAGGAGATTTTCTTAGTGTGTCCTCTTTCTGTACTGGATATTTAGCGTGTGCCCCTCCAGCCCTCCTGTCCATCCTTCCTTCTCCTGCTCTGTACCCCAGGAGGTTGACCTCTGTGGACTCTGTCACCTGCGTTCCCTTACCTTCTGTGGCTGGCTGGGTTTGGTCAGTGGAGGACCCTCATAGGAGAGTAGAGGATGGGAGGAGAGAGAGAGTGGGGGATTTGTTCCTCTGGTTCTTCCCAGTTGACCTGCCTTGGGTAGGCTACTTTTCTTTACTGCAGGTTGCAGCTCCTGCCAGGCAGCTCTCTCCAGCAGCTCTAGCTGCCCTCCTTGGGTTCCACCGCTGTTTCTCTTCAAGGCTGGTAATGGCTCCTTACTCCTGCTAGTTCTGGGGGTAATGCAACAACTCTTTTTGGTTTTTCTAAATCCTGCTCATACTTCTGTACATAGCTCTTTATTAAACACGTCTATTCTTAAGGTTAAAAACATTTTTTTGGCCTTGCCACATGGAGTGGCAGCATGCAGGATCTTCATTCCCTGACCAAGGATTGAACTCATGGCCCCCTGCAGTGGAAGCTCAGAGTCTTAACCACTGGACTGCCAGGGAAATCCCTATTAAGCCCTTCTTGATTACCCCACTTGAGTGTGCCATCTGTTTCTTGCAGTGACACCATACTGCAGAGAAGGGAGTCAGGTCGTTCAATTTTCTCACTCATTTATTCATTCACCAAACCTCCCATGAACCCATACACTATGCCAGGACTCATGCTGGGGATTTAAAGTATAAGATGTGACTTCTTGTTTCTGTCTCTAAATTCTCAGTTGTTCATCCCAGAAGATAACTTTAATAAAGAAAAAGAATATTTTGAAGGGAGACCTGAAGGACCAGCTAGGAAAAGGGCCTCCAAACAAGGTTGCTGTAGAGGTCTGCAGAGCAGCAACTCCACCAAGGGCGTGTGTTGAGGATAGACTAAGTCTGCAGACATCACAGCTGTCCCAGCAGAGAATCCATAGAAACCCAATTTAGGCCCCGTGTTCTTGCATCAGAGGCAAGTTGCAGGAGAAAGCATCTGATTGGCTGTACCCAGTCCCATGCTCAGTCACAAGCAGGGTGACCAACTGTCCTGACTTTCCTGGGACTCTGATAATTTTAGCACTGAAAATTCTGCATTCCACAAAACCTCCCAATCCCCTGATTATGGGAAGGAGACTCTGTCCCCTCTGGCTTCTGTTTCTCAAGACTGCACACAGAGGGAGGTGGGAAGGACATTTCAGGGCAGAATCTGGACATTTTCAGAAACTAAGTATGATTGAAATGTAAGTGGCATTAATTAACCAATTAATTCTTCATGAATTTAATAAATATTTACTGAGGCATATTTAATATTTAATAAATATTTACTGTGCCTGTCTTTATTGTAGGGGGTGAATGTATAGTGGTAAACGCAACGTGGTCCCTGATCTTATGGAGCTTACAGAGTTGGACATTAATCATAGTCAAACAAATGTATAATTACAAGTTATGATAAATGCTATGAAGAACGTATTGGAGCTATGAGAATGTATGTATCATAGAATATCTTGACCTCCGGTGGGTGTTGGTCAGAGATGGCCTGGCTGAGGAAGTGACTGTTAAGTTGAAACCTGAATTATGAAGAGGAGTTATCCAGATAAGTGGGCGTGGCAGGCAGTGGGTAGTTAGAGGAGGGATACAGAAAGCCTGAGACTTAGTAGCAGGGATCAAAGATAAGATAGCTCCTTGCAACCCTGTTCCTGAAGAGTTCTCCAGGGCCCTCCCCAGTGCAGCCACCACCTGCCACTGATGCCCGTGTGGGTGAATCGTGTCAGGAGTGAATTCCATACATGGAAATAACAACTTGGAATCCACTTGTATTTGCTAGCAAGTAAGAGAAAGCTCAGATGGTTTAAAGAACCCTTTAAGGGAATTATTATCTTGCATGAAAAGGAGTCTGAAGGTAGGATGGCTCCAGAGTTGGCTTATTTAGTAGTTCAGTCATATCATCAAAGACCTGGGCTCTTGCCGTCTTTCTGCTCTGACTTATAAACTGTGGCCTTTGTCCCAGTCTTTTCCTCTGTTGGTCACAAGATGGCTGCCATAGCTCCAAACATCACACCCACATACAACAATGCCCAAAGACCAGAAAAGAAAACGTTTCTTTCTTACATCTGTCTTTAACAATAAGGATGAACTTCCTATTAATAAAAGTTCCCAATACACTTCCCAACAGCTCTTTGGTCAGAATCAGCCATGTGCCTGTTCCTAAAGTAATTAATAGAGGAAGGTCAGTATTACTATGATTGGTTTAGCTCAATCAAGATTTATTCTTCAAGGCCCAGGAGGGGGATAGCTTCTCCTGAATCATGTGACTATTCAATACCTAAAAATTGGGGTTCCCTTACCAAAAAAGAAGGGGCTCTTTCTTAGCTAAGTCACATCTACTAAAGTGTAGGAAAAGCTGGTGGGGGGTAATGAGTGATGAGGCAGGAGAGAGTGTAGGTTCAGATTATGGCATCTTCTAGGAATCTCAGAAATGAATGCCGTAGAGTCCATTGGTGGCAGAGAGATCGAGGTGCCTCAGTGAAGTCATTTTCTCCACAAAACCTTTCTGCTAAGACTGGTGATCCTTAGCCATAGAGACACTTTCGTGAAATCAGTGACAACCGAGGCCTCCTGGACCTGCGACTGTGCCTAGAATGGTACTGTCCTGGGGCTTTTCATCTGTGAAGTGCACAACAGTGTATGAAGCATTTCCAAGTCTGGACTCATTTGCCCTCCACTAGGTAGTGGGGAAAACTTAGGTTCAGAGGGGTGAAAGGGCTGGTCCAAGGTCCCAGAGCTGGAAAGGGGAGTATCTGGACTCAAGCCTAGGTCTTTTAACTGTAGGTCCTCATATTCTGCCCTCCCGCCTTTCAGAAAACTCCTGATGGTCTTTGGTAGATCCTCAATCATGATATATTCACGATGTGTGTGAATTGCAAAAGGAAAGGTTTAGAAAAGTTGTGCAAAGATAAAACCCCAGTTGTGCCTCTCCTTGTGGACCCATGAATAAAGCAGAATCCTGAAGCAGAGACCTAGGAGCTGCCAAGCAGGATTCCCTGGGTTTGTAGGATTGTGTCAGGCCCCTCTGACAGCGCTGAGCATTTACCTTGCAGATGAATGACTTCGTCTCTTGTCCCAGATGTATCACCGGTAGATAATATTTATGCAGATCAGAAGCCATTCCCCTTACTTAATTTTGTCCTGGGATATTTGTACCCATTTGATTTTCTACCTTTCAACTTGACACTGTTCTTTGGGGGACCGCGGTGTAGGATGTATTCTGATAAACAATGCTGAAGTGACAGATTTTGGCTTTAAATGAAATTGTGTTCCATAAAGTGGGAGACAAAGGCTTATAACTCACCGTCGACTGCAGACATTTCAGCAAAAATTATCTTTCATGCTTTGATCTCCACTGTATCATTTTCCTGAGTGGCCTCGTGTGCTCTATCAATCAAACCCACTGACGATGCAGGAGAATCACGCTGAAAATCAAATGCAAGTCATAGACTCATCTGCCCAGGAGGAAGAGATATGTGTCATGAATCCTCGTTTCAATCTTCCATGATTACAACTGAATTAGTTTTTGAAAACTCCAGAGGATGAAGTTTTTCACTTCCCAACTTTCATATTATTATTTTTTTTTTTAAAGGGGGGCAGTATCAAATCAGTGTAGAGGAAGACGAAAATGATTTAGCTGTGAGATCACAAGCTTGCCTTCCATCTCACTGTAGGTTAGGGCCTTTTAATATTCCTCTGACAGGGATTTTTCATGTAGGGAAGGATGTAAAGAAGAAAGATGTTTTCTAAGAAGAAAACATTTAGACAAGGAGGCTGTGACCTCACTCATTCTTGCCTGCTCTCCTGGCACACGTGGGAACAAAGGGAGATCCAGGAAGGAGCTGTTAGCTGCTGGTCTCTTCTCTGTTTGAGGCGCTTTGCACAGATCATGCTATTTTATTTTATTTTTTAAGGCTTTTTTGATGTAGACCATTTTTTAAAGTCTTTACTGAATATTTTATAATATTGCTTATGTTTTATGGGGGTTTTTTTGCTTCAAGGCATATGGGATCTTAGATTCCTGACCAGAGATTGAACCTGAACCCCCTGCATCAGAAGGCAAAGTCCCAACTTCTAGACAGCCAGGGAAGTCCCAGATTGCATCATTTTATATCCACATATCTGTATGAGTAGGTCATTCACAACCCTGCTTTATAGATGAGGAAACTGAGGTCAAGAAACTTGTTCAAAGTCAGTAGAGCTGAGATGGGATCCCAGGTCTACCCAATCTGGAATAATATGCTTTTAGAATTTTTAAGAAGGATATCCTTGATTGGGCATTCCAGGTGGCACTAGTGGTAAAGAATCTGCTTGCCAGTGCAACAGACATAAGTGTGGGATCTTCCCTGGGTGGGGAAGATCCCCTGGAGGAGGAAATGGCAGCCCACTCCAGTATTCTTGCCTGGATAATTACATGAACAGAGGAGCCTGAGGGGCTACAGTCCATAGGGTCACAGAGAGTTGGACACAACTGAAGCAATTTAACACATACACCACCCTTGTTGCTTGCCCTCTCTCTCTATAACTTTAGCGCCTGGCATATTGTAGGTGCTCAAAGGCACTTGTTCGGTATCTAAACCAGGAGTCAGCAAACTTTTACCGAAAAGACCCAGATGATAAATATTTTCAGCTTTTCGGGCCATAAAGTCTTTGCAGCAACTACTCAATTCTTCCTTGTAGCTTGAGAGCCGGCGTAAACAATACATAAGCAAATGTGTGTGGCTGTATTCCAGTAAAACTTTATTTATGAACTCTGAAATGTGAATTTCATGTAATCTTCGCATCATGAAATATTATTCCTCTTTTGATTTTTTCCCCGACCATTTAAAATGTAAAAACTATTCCTAGTTTGCAGGCCACAGGATAACAGATGGAAGGCATTTGACCTACAGACCATATAGTTTTCTGACCCCTTGTTTACACAATGATTACTTTAATCATCCCCTATCTAGTAGGTATCAAGAAATATTGTATCTCAAAGGTCTAGTTGGGTGCCTGGCACAAACATTCTTTGTCTGTGGGGGAAAGATCTATTTTGAGGGGTTCATAGCCTTCCCTGCATTTTAGGGAGAGCCCAATCCTTATCCTGGCTAGTTCCTGGGACTTTTCTGAAATAAAATCTGGGAATGAAGAGAGCGCAGATGGCTGAAAAGTGGAGACAAAACAGTTAAATTAGTCTACTTGATAAGGATTGAGAGGCATGGTGTTGGGGGAGGAACAAGCAACTATCAGGTGTCTGCTACTGTTGCTAAGTCACTTCAGCTGTGTCCAACTCTATGTGACTCCATAGATAGCAGCCCACCAGGCTCCCCCGTCCCTGGGATTCTCCAAGCAAGAACGCTGGAGTGGGTTGCCATTTCCTTCTCCAATGTATGAAAGGGAAAAGTGAAAGTGAAGTCGCTCAGTCGTGTCCTACTCTTGGCGACCTCATTGCCTGCAGCCTACCAGGCTCCTCTGTCCATGGGATTTTCCAGGCAAGAGTACTGGAGTGCGGTGCCATTGCCTTCTCCATCAGGTGTCTAGTGGGTCAAAAAGGTGCTTTAGAAGTTTGTTATGTGGGAACTGAGAAATGCATGAGAACTGAAAAGGCAAGGAGGGGGTCTCTATGAACATCACCGAGGTTTAGGAATTGGATCTCCCGTTAGAGATGTTCACTGGGGACTGATTTGCTTCTCCCCTCTGCTTTTTCTATTTTTTNTCAGGTGTCTAGTGGGTCAAAAAGGTGCTTTAGAAGTTTGTTATGTGGGAACTGAGAAATGCATGAGAACTGAAAAGGCAAGGAGGGGGTCTCTATGAACATCACCGAGGTTTAGGAATTGGATCTCCCGTTAGAGATGTTCACTGGGGACTGATTTGCTTCTCCCCTCTGCTTTTTCTATTTTTTCAGGAATCTGTGATTTTGGTTGTCTTAACAATGGGAGGTGGTGGAGTTACTCAAAATGAGAGATGGTTTTATTAGATGCAAAGGAAAAAATATCTACTTTCTGCTTGGTTTTTTAATAGTCTACCAGGCATTCATATGGGCTATATGTGTTCTATGTCTCTGCAGTCATGTCCAACTCTTTGTGACCCCCATAGACTGTAGCCTGCCAGGCTCCTCTCTCCATGGGATTCTCCAGGCAAGAATGCTGGAGTGGGTTGCATGCCCTTCTCCAGGGTTCATATGGGTTAGAAACCTTTTTATGATTGTCACACTTTGTTTTGTATAAAGTATTGTCAAGTAGGAGTTGACACTCACTGTAACTTCACTGTGACACACACCTGCTCTTCCCTATTAGTGACGGTCACATTCAGTTACTCTGCATGTAGGTGTGAGCATCTGACTACTTCATTTAGTCTCTCCATTTCAAAATATTATCAAAAACATGGGGCATTGGACCTGATGGAGCTGAGAACCCCTGCCCTGTGATATTTTTCAGGTTGGGCATGGGAACTTGCTGCTAAATTACTTTCAAGTGATTTCCCCCATAGCTCAGTTGATAGAGAACTCACCTACAGTGCAGGTGTCTGCCTGCAAAGCAGGAGACCCAGGTTCGATTCCTAGGTCGGGAAGATCCCCTGGAGAAGGAAATGGCAACCCACTCCAGTATTCTCGCCTGTCCCATGGACAGAGGAGCCTGGCGGGCTATAGACCGCCAGGTTGCAAGAGTTGGACGTGACTTAGCAACCAAACCACCACCACTTTCAAGCTGCTGAAGTACCTTCTTTTGACTGTTGAGGCTGGGTCCCTGATTATGTTAGGGTCACAAAAGCTTCAGCTGTAGGCAGCTGGCAGATTGAAATACATGGATGCTTCCTTCAGGAGCAATTGCTGTCTTACCTGCTGTTTTCCTTTGGTTTGCAGGGTGAAGCCAGACTCCTTCACCTCCTGCATCAGTGCTGCCTGCTCTGGCCAGAGCTTTTAAAGTGTTTCAATTTCCTTTAGTTCAATTTTAAGGAAGCATCCCCCCTCCTCCCAGTCTAATTGCAATTGAGGGTGACCATCAGCTCAGCTGTGCCCAGCCCACCCCCTCTTGGTACTAAGATACTTTCTCCCTCCTTGGAGAGTGACTATTGTTAGTTTTACCCTTTAAGCAGCTTGATCCATCCTTCCCTTTACTCTGTAGGACACTGATAAGACTGGCATCTCCAGCCCTTCCCTTTATGGTTAACTTTTCTTTTCCACCTGCCTAGAGGTATAGTATATGAAAAGGTTGGCTGACGTGGGACAGACATTTTATTCTGACGGAAATTTTCACAAGGATTTTCTGTTATCCCAGTAGAGTGTGGTGGGTGACTCTTTGAATCAGACTACCAGGGAACAAACTCTGCCTTCACTGTCCTGGAAGCTGTGTGACTTTGGGGATGTGACTTAGCCTCTCTGAGTGTCATTTCCCTTACCTGAAAAGCGTGTAACTGAGTAGAACTCTACGAAGCCTTCCTGGGACAGACCCCTTTCCTCTCCAATGTTTCCCCCACCATATCCTCTGCCTGCCTCTTGTTTTCTTGACCGCAAAAATCAAAAGCACCTTGGGATAATGCTGCCTGGTTGTTGTTAAGCACTGTCTCTGAGACAGAGATGCTCAGGCAGCCACTGGACAGGATCTGGGAGCTGCCACTGGCCAGAGGAAGATGGGTGGATGAGCCACCGGTGAGATGCCCACTTGGGACTGCCATCCCATCTGGGGTGCCACAGTTGTTACTGAACCAAACTTGGGTCCATTTGCCCATGCACAGTAAAGCCATCTGCTGACACCAGACTGTGGTGAAGGAGAGCACACAGTTTATTGCAGGCACTTTTGAACACTAGCTATCTGTACTCCTTGTTTGGCACCTGCAATAAATCCTGTGCTTTCATTACGGCCCAGTGTCAGCAGTTTCACTACTGTGCTTGGGTGAATGGACCCACGTTCGGTTCAGTAATAAGGGTAGTGATAGCACTATGAGGATTAAATGTTATGATGCATAGAATATGCTCAGCAATTAGCACCTGGCATACATTATCCACTCAGTAAACATTAGCTTTATAATGTCATTTATTATTTATTGGCATACAAAAAACAAACTATAAGATTTCAAACTCATGTTCTCTTAAATGTTTTCTAAATTATTCAGGCAAACAAAGAACTCATCTCACTTGTGTGTGTGTGCAAACCTAATGTCACTTAGCAAATTTTCCCAAGTTTTGTATAGTCTCAGGGTTATAATTCTGTTTGATTTTTCCAGTACCAGTAGCACCAAGAACACCCATGTCTGTGATGCCTGCTTTCCCTCACTGCCTTGCCTTTCCCTCGGTGGACATAGACCAGCCATCCTTTACTGTCTTAGTCAGTTTGAGCTGCTATAGCGAAATACCATACACTGGGCAGCTTAAACTATAGACATGTATTTCTCAGAGTTCAAAAGTCTGGGAAATGTGAGATCAAAGTGCTGGGAGATTTGGCGTCTGGTGGATTCTTCCTGGTCTGCACATGGCCATCTTCTCATCATATTCTCACATGGCAGAGAAGGAGAGAGCTCTGCACTAAGTATTCTGGAGTTCTGCACTCCAGTATTCTTGCCTGGACAATCTCAAGGACAGAGGAGCCTGGTGAGCTACACAGTCCATGGGGTCGCAGAGTCAGACATGACTGAGCAACTTCACTTTCATGTTCATTGTTGAGAGGATTTGGGGGCATAATGCAGGTGAAATGCCTATCAAGACCCCAATAGAGTCAGTGTTTGATTCATGTTGGCCATTAGTAGCTAAGATGCAAAATCAGCAGTGGTCTGGTTTTATTAGTGGATGACATTCCTGTCTGTTGTCATTTAGGGAATGCAGCATCCTAAGGGGAGAAGACACAAGTCAGGAGAGTCCTGGGGGTCAGGGACATTTCCATCTAATGTTTCAACAAGGGGAAAACCTAGGGACCCTACCATCTTAAAGCAAAAAGCGAACTTGATAAAGGAGGGAAAATTTCAGGGAAGTAGGCAACGAGGGGACGGGAAAAAGCATTCACTGAGTGCTCAGATGGTGCCAAAGATCTTCCATTTGTTATATCATCTAACTGAAAAACCACACTGCAAGGTGGGCAATAATAGCCCCGTTTAACAGATGAGAGAAGAGGGACCAGCTGAGTTAAAGAACAGGTTCAAAGTGGCACAGCTCAAGAGGGGTAGAGCCAAAATTAGAATCCATGACTGTTCAGACTCCAAAGCCCACATCCACCTATTGATGCAAACTTTCCATTCAGCTAGCTCAGGTAAGTAAACTGATGCACATGGTGACAAGCGGGCTGAAGGAAGAGATGTCATACTCCTCAAACATCTCTCCCTTCCCATCACCAGTTGCCACATATAATTTCTTTCACACTGTGGTAATGGTCTGAAAGAGATGGGAATACCAGACCACCTGACCTGTCTCTTGAGAAACCTATATGCAGGTCAGGAAGCAACAGTTAGAACTAGACATGGAACAACACACTGGTTCCAAATAGGAAAAGGAGTAGGTCAAGGCTGTATATTGTCACACTGCTTCTTTAACTTATATGCANTGCTGTGCCGCCTGGCCCTCCATGTAGGACTGTGGAGGTGCCTCTGCCCAGCGCTCAGGCGAAGTGGCTGCTGACAGCTCTCAGCTGAGCTGTGCCTCTGGCTGGAGGAAGCTACCTGCTTCCAGGAAGTCCACCTTCCCGATAGCATCCATACCCAATGATTGACTCCTAAGGGCTCCAAAGGCCGCGTTCCTTGCCTTGATTTGGAACATCTCTGAAAGGCTGTCCAGTTTCAGGGTTCCTGGTGGGACCGCCTCTGGTGTCCATAGTAACTGCTTCCCTGTCCTGCTCCTCCCTCTGCCTGCTGCACTTTCCTTCCTGACAGCTGATGCTCCCAGGAAAGCTCCTGCACACAGCTCTCCATCTTTGCCTTTGTATTCTGGAGGGCCACCCTTCTGGCTTGCTGAGGAACACTTGCGTCCAGGTGCCCTCGGAAGGGCTGACGTTCCTGTTGTCCACAGGGTAGGNTGGGACCGCCTCTGGTGTCCATAGTAACTGCTTCCCTGTCCTGCTCCTCCCTCTGCCTGCTGCACTTTCCTTCCTGACAGCTGATGCTCCCAGGAAAGCTCCTGCACACAGCTCTCCATCTTTGCCTTTGTATTCTGGAGGGCCACCCTTCTGGCTTGCTGAGGAACACTTGCGTCCAGGTGCCCTCGGAAGGGCTGACGTTCCTGTTGTCCACAGGGTAGGTCCTATGTAGGGTGGAGGTGGCCCTGGTTCTAGCTGAATGCATCTCGTTTCAACCTGGTCCCACTTGTTTACTTTGCTGCCCAGAAGCTGAAGAGTTTGGCATCTTTCTCACCTGCATATGTCCTGATGCTGTGAAGGGTTGACTCAGCAGGTCGGAGGTCTTTGAACCCTGCATACATCTTCCAGAGGAAGATCTGGCCCCTGACTGACTGCTGGGAGATAAACTCTGAGTCCTTGGAATATTCTGCCTGATAAGAATGCTTTTGTTTACTGGGGCCTTGGGACTGCCAGATAATCTATGCCAACAATGTGATGTATGGGGAATACCTATTTTGTGTGTTTCAGGCTTTGCCCTCTGTGTGTGTCGGGGGGTGGGTTAGAAACTGAGTAATAGCTAAGATCAGCTTTGAGGGTACTCCATGCTTACATGACTCACAACCAGTAAAAACCCAGGACAACAGGGCTTGGATGAACTTCTTTGGTTGGTAATGCTTTGTACGTGTTGTCACACATTCTTTCGTGAAGAATTAGGTGCTTGTCTATACAGTGATCATGGAAGAAGACAACTGCGAGCTTGTGGCTGATCTCCACTGGACTTGACCCTCTGCACTTAGATACAGTTTTCCCCCAGATTCATAAATTACCTATATCATTGTGTAGGTTTAAGGTGTACAGTTGTGCCAATTTGTTACACAATTATGGGATAACTACAAAACAAGACGAGTAAACACCTCAATCACTTCACATAATTACTTTTTTATGGTTAGAGCACTTAAGATCTATTGTGGTGGCAACTTTACGGAATTCAATTAATATTGTTAACTATAGTCACTGTGCCATACATTAGATCCCAAGAGCTTATTCATGACAACTGGAAGCGTGACCTTTGACCAACCTTTCCCCAACATTTCCCTACTTCCCAGCCCTTGGCAACCACCACTCTGCACTCTGGTTCAGTGAGTCTGGCTTTTTTTAGGTTCCACATACAAGTGATATCATGAAATATTTGTCTTTCTCTGTNGAGCTTATTCATGACAACTGGAAGCGTGACCTTTGACCAACCTTTCCCCAACATTTCCCTACTTCCCAGCCCTTGGCAACCACCACTCTGCACTCTGGTTCAGTGAGTCTGGCTTTTTTTAGGTTCCACATACAAGTGATATCATGAAATATTTGTCTTTCTCTGTCCACTTATTTCTCTTAGCATAATGCCCTCAGGATCCATCCATGTTGTTGCGAATGGCAGGCTTTCCTTCCTTTTCTGTAATGGAAAAAGCTCTATCTATGCTTCTTTCTCTATCTGTCCCCATCTCTCAATCTCACGTTTTCTTCAGTGGACATTTAGGCTATTTCTGTGTCGTGATTATTGTCAATTTTGTGGCCGTGAACATGAGATTATAGATATCTCTTTGAGCTTCTGACTTTATTTCCTTTAGATATATACCCAGATACTCAGAAGTGGTTTTTCTGGATCGTGAAGTAGTTCTATTTTTAATTTCCTTGAGGAGCTCCCATACATACTGTTTTCCACAGTGGTTGCAGCAATTTGCATTCTCACCAACAGTGCACAAGGGTTCTTTTTTCTCCACATCCTCACCAACATTTATTATTCATTGTCTTTTTGATGATAGCCATTCTGACAGGTGTATGGTGATAGCTCAGTGTGGTTTTGATTTGCATTTACCTAATGGAGAAGGCAATGGTGCCCCACTCCAGTGCTCTTGCCTGGAAAATCCCATGGGCAGAGGAGCCTGGTAGGCTGCAGTCCATGGGGTCACTAAGAGTCGGACACGACTGAGCAACTTCCCTTTCACTTTTCACTTTCACGCATTGGAGAAGGAAATGGCAACCCACTCCAGTGTTCTTGCCTGGAGAATCCCAGGGGTGGCAGAGCCTGGTGGGCTGCCATCTATGGGGTCGCACAGAGTTGGACACTTCTGAAGTGACTTAGCAGCAGCAATGGTTAGTGATGTTGAGCATCTTTTCATGTACTTGTTGGCCATTTATATGTCTTTGGAAAAATGTCTATTCAAGTCCTCTGCTTTTAATTCAGATTTTTTTCTATTGAGTTTATTAGTTCCTTGTATGTTTTTGGATTTTAGTTATATATATAATTGTATATTTTAGATATTTGGATGAAAATGTCTGTCGTTCAGTCATGTCTGGCTCTTTGCGTCCTCATAGACTGTATTCTACCAGTCTCCTCTGTCCTTAGAATTCTCCAGGCAAGAATACCGCTGTGAGTAGCCATTCTGTTCCCCAGGGGAATCTTCCCAACCCAAGGATTGAACCTGGGTCTCCTGCATTACAGGCAGATTCTTTACTGTCTGAGCCACTGGGGATGCCCAATATATATAATTGTATATTTTAGATATTTGGATATTAACACCTTATTAGCTACATGGTTTGCAAATATTTTCTCCCATTTCATGTTGTCTTTTCATTAAAATAATTTTTTAATTTTTATTGAAGTATAGTTGATTTATAATATTGTGTTAGTGATTCAGCGATTCAGTTTTACAAATATATATATATACACACACACCATATATATGTATATATGTACACAAATATATACATACCATATATATATATATCATCCTTGTGTGCTCAGTTGCTCAGTTGTCAAGTGCTTTGGGACCCTAGGACTATAGCCCGCCAAGCTCCTCTGTCCATGGGATTATCCTGGCAGGAATACTGGGGTGGGTTGCTATTTCCTCCTCCAGGGGATGTTCTCGACCTAGGGATCGAACCTGTGTCTCCTGAGGCACCTGCATTCTCAGGTGAATTCTTTACCATTGAGTCAGCTGGGAAACCCAACATGTGTGTGTGTGTGTGTGTGTGTGTGTGTATACATATATATATGTGTGTGTGTGTGTGTGTGTGTGTGTGTGTGTGTATGTGTATATATATATATGTATATATATAAAAGCCCAGTTACTTATAGCCAGCATCCATTCTGATGAGTGAGTTTCTGTGCCATGCTAGATGTTAACTGTTTTGCATAGCACCCCTTTCTCTCCTATATTTCCAGGCTATGTGGTTTGTTAAGGACTGTTCCTCATCCACCCTTTAGGGTTGAGTGTGTGATTCAGTTCATACCAGCATCCTAACCACAGTGATTGATTCAGTTGTGAACCAACTGATGTGACCCAAACTAAGTCAAGGAGCACTGTCCCTGAAATTTTTGATGGGACTCAAAAATCTACTGGAGTTGTTAAGTTGGCAGAATATAAGCTGGAAATTGTTAGGAAAAGCTAGGGTATGAAACAAACTGTCTGGGAATGGAGCCAACACAAAGGAAATAAACAGCTTGGAGATGAAGTACAGATTCCTGTTTGTATCATCAGAACTCCTGGATCTAGCTATGCCTGAATGTACCCCTGGGTGTAAGTTAATAAACCATTTGCTTAGACAAGTTTGGCTTGTGTTTCATTTGCATCAGAAAAAAATCCTGACTGTCGCAAATCATTATGCAGCCAACTGCATTTATTCTTAAGTCTGAGATGCTCACAGTGAAAATTACACCAAACTCTTTCTGAGACATCTGCTGGAAGCATCTGCCATTTTCTTCTGTTCTCCTTCATATCTATTCACGAGACAGTTGGGCTCAATGTGGGACTTAGAGGCAAATAGATATTTCATTTACCAGTTGAGTAGTCTATTTTCTCATCTTTAAAATGGGAAGGACATACACGTGTGTGTGGTGGTAAATAAGTTAATGTCATCATGGTAATATATCAGCACATAAATATAATTCTGTCATATGTGGAAAGGGCTGGAGAATACCTTGGCAGTCACTTCTTCCTGGTGCGACTTGCAGGGTTGACGAAAGAAGATAACAGTCCAGCTCTGTCCCTCTCAGCCTTGACACAAGAAACGGTGGACCAGCTCTGTGTCTTGGATGACTCATCCTGCCAGCTGGGAGATAATGGAACAAATTCAGGGGAAACTGAGGAGAACTGCTTATTGAGATGCTTGGCACTTCCATCATTATCTAAGCCTTCATCCCAACTCTTCCTTTATCTTTTGGCTCATGATGACAGTTGTTTATGAAACGTGGGGCTGGGCTCACTGCTGCAGGGAGAACATTGATGCAGAAATTTTTGTAAGGAGTTATCAGGATGCAGAGGACTGTTGCAGCCTCATCCATACCAGCCCTTCCCAGATGCATCTGACTAGGCCTCCTTCTCCCTCATTGCTAGGGGTTGAGTGTTTGTGTCCTCTCTGCCCCCACTCATATGTTGAAGCTTAAACCCCAATATGATAGTATTATGAGGTGATTAGGTCATGAGGGTGGAGCACTCGTGAAAGGGGTTAGTGCCCTTATAAGAAGAGTCATGGGAGATGTGATCTCTGTGTTCTCTGGGGCACAGCTAGAAGGCAGCTTTTGGTAGGCAGGAGGAGGCTTCTCACTAGAACCTGACTGTGCTGGCACCTGGACCTTGGACTTCCCAACCTCTGGAACTGTGAGAAATGAATGCCTGTTGTTTAAGCCACCCAGTCTGTGTTCTGTTGTGGCAGCCCCAGCTGGGAGAGTATTCTTGACTCTGCATTTCAGACATGGTGAGGATAGACTTCACAGAGTAGGACTTTTGTTCTGGGAGATGAGGAAAATGGAAGGGAGGAGTATACTAGGGGATGTAAACTGTGTTCCCCCAACAGGGGATGTAGACTTGAACCCAGTGTCACAGTTTCTATGAGTCCACTTTGCCTTTTCTGCGAGTGTTCACCTGCTTTCAAATTCCTTTCAGATGGTCCTGAGAATCCAGGGGGAGTTTTTTTGTGTGTGTGTTCTCGAACACAGCAGCCTCTTGCATTTTCTATCAGAAATCCCATTTCATCCACTGGCTGTTTTCTCAGCCCATTGTTTATTCTTCACCTCCTTTCATTTTCTTCAGAAACTTGTCCTTCCCAGAGCCTGAATGGGTCAGAACTCTGCATAGGGTATGATCCTTTTGGCTCTGGCCACAGCCAGTTGTATCTACCAAAGGGCAAATATGGGATCAAAGCAAAGTCTTGTGGACTCTCTCCCAGGAATTTGGAATGTAGAGTCTCTGAGCTCATCACTGGTGGGTGCTTGAACCTAGAGGGGATGGAAACTGGATAACAGCCCAGGCATGTCTGGCCATTGGGCACCCATAGCAGAGAAAATAAGACTATATGGAGAGAGAGAGATAGAGAGGGAGACACACACATACAGAATAAGACACAGAAACACAGATATAGGAAGGGTGGGGCAGGCAACCTTAGAAAGACATGGACACACTGTTATGGCTTCTGCTGGCATTCTACCATGAAGCCTAGTTATATTTCTTTGGGTTTTGTGGAGTACCCTGTGTCATGGGTTAAACTGTGTTCCCTCAGGGACTTTCCTGGTGGTCCAGTGACTAAGACTTTCCATTTCCAACGTAGCGGACCCAGGTTCAATCCCTGGTCACGGATCTAGATCCCACATGGTGCAACTAAAAGATCCTGTGTGCCGCAACTAGCTAAATAAATAAATGTATTTTGTGCAGCCAAATAAATGAACAGAAATAAATATTTAGTTTTTAAAAATTAAAAAAAGTTGTATTCCATCCAAAGATACATTGAGACCCTAATCCCCGCAGTACTCAGAACGTGACCTTATTTGGAAAAAAGTTCGCTACAGATGTAAGTTAGTTAAGACGTGGCTGTACTGGAGTAGGTGGGCCTTTAATCCAATATGACTCGTGTCCTTATAAGAAAAGGGTGACTTGGACACAGAGGGAAGACGGGCATGTGGGGATGAGGCGGAGGTTGGAGTGGTGCTACCACAAGCCAGGGAACATCTGAGGCTGCCAGAAGCTGGAGGAGATGAGGAAGGCTTCTCCCCTAGAGGCTTCTGAGAGTGCATGGCCTTGCAAACACCTTGATTTCATACCTCTGCCCTCAAAAACTGGGAGAGAGCAAAATGTTATTGTTTTAAGCCACTCAATTTGTTGTGTTAGCCCAAGGAAATGAATGCATAGTGATTCTCTTCTTGAAGTGAGTTCTGTGCCTTATAATGAGATTTTTTCTCAACCTAAGAGTCTAGACCCAGCTGCCAGCTTGCAATAACATCACAGGACAGAGGAATACCTTGAACCCATCCCATGAGTGAGCAGTCAGCAGAATCCAGACTGGATAACTACAAGCCAGATGTCCTGGATCTTTCCACAGAGCAATTGTAATGTAAAGAAAAGGATGAAAGGGAAACCTCTAGATTAAAAGAAACTTCAAAAGATGCATCATGAGGAGAAGAGCCCTTCACCCTGGTAATATTTTTTCTCTAAATCCACAGTGCCAGTCTCATCATGAGAAAAACATCAAACTCAAATTGAGGGACATTCTACAAAATCCACGACCAATACTTCCCCAGCTGCCAAAGTCACAGAAAACAAAGAAAGACCGAGAAATTGTCATGGTCTCTGAGGAGCCTAAAGAGACACGATGAGTAAATGGTACGGGGTTTTCTTTTTTTGCCTGTGATTTTTGTGCGTTATCTAAAGTGTCATTGCCAAGACCAATGTCAATTCACAGTAGCCAAGATATGGAAGTAACCTAACTGTCCGTTGATGGATGAATGGATAAGAAAATGTGATTTACACACACAGTATATGATTGATTCAGTCATAAAAAGAAGGAAATTTTGCCTGTTGCGACAACATGGGTGAACTTGGAGGACATTACGCTCAGTGAAATAAGCCAGACAAAGACAGATCTACCTGGAGAGGGTGAAAGATCCCTAAGCCTCAGCCTTTCTGTGTTTGGTGAATTGCCTTCTTCAGAGAGGAGGAAGTCAGGGTGCTTCTGGGAAATGAGAATGGGTTGTTTTTCTGAGTTTTACCAAATGAAGTAGACTCTAGAAGGGAAAAAACCCTTACTTACATACTTCACTTATGTGTGGAATCGGAAAAAGTTGAACTCATAGAAACAGAGAGGAACAGAGGCTGGGGGAGGGAGAGAAATGGGGCATTCCTGATCAAAGGCTACAAACTTCTAGTCATAAGATGAGTAAGTTCTGGGGGATGAATAATCTCTGGGGAATCTAAAGTTCAGCATGGTGCTGTAATTAATAATAATACTGTACTTTATAGTTGAAATTTGCTGTAAAAGTTACAGCAAAAGATACTACCTGTTCTTATTACACACACAGATGGTAACTTTATGAGGTGATGGATGACTTAATTAACTCAGTTGTTGTAATCATTTCACAATGTATGTGCATATTAAACTATCATGTTGTAAACCCTAAATAGATACAAATTAATAATTATACCTCAATAAAGTTGGAAAAATAAAAAAATGACGTGGCACTCTGAATGGAATCCTGGAACAGAAAAACAACAATAACAACCATTAAAGAAAAACTGATGAGATTTAAATGCAGTCTAGGCTTTAGTTACTAGTAATGTGCTGGGAGGCATTGGAGGCAGGAAGAGAAGGGGATGGCAGAGGATGAGATGGCTGGATGGCATTACTGACTGGATGGGCATGAGTCTGAGTGAACTCTGGGAGTTGATGATGGACAGGGAGACTGGCGTGCTGCGATTCACGGGGTCGCAAAGAGTTGAACACGACTGAGTGACTGAACTGAACTGAACTGATTGTTGGTACAAAAACAGTCAACAGAAACAAGACCTGACAACAAAAACAAGGAGCTGACTGTGGCTCAGATCATGAACTCCTTATTGCCAAATTCAGACTCAAATTGAAGAAAATAGGGGAATCCACTAGACCATTCAGTTCAGTTCATGTTGCGACCCCATGAATCGCAGCACACCAGGCCTCTCTGTCCATCACCATCTCCCGGAATTCACTCAGANATTTCCAGTTTTTAAAGGAATCTCCACACTGTTATCCATAGTGGCTGTACTAGTTTGCATTCCCACCAATAGTGCAAGAGGGTTCCCTTATCTCCACACCCTCTCCAGCATTTATTGTTTGTAGACTTTTGGATGGCAGCCATTCTGACCGGCATGAGATGGCACCTCATTGTGGTTTTGATTTGTAGTTCTCTGATAATGAGTGATCTTGAGCATCTTTTATGCATTTGTTAGCCATCTGTATGTCTTCTTTGGAGAAATGTCTGTTTGGTTCTTTGGGCCATTTTTTGATTGGGTCACTTATTTTTCTGATATTGAGGTGCATGAGCTATTTGTATATTTTTGAGATAAATTCTTTGTCAGTTGCTTCATTTGATATTNAGCATCTTTTATGCATTTGTTAGCCATCTGTATGTCTTCTTTGGAGAAATGTCTGTTTGGTTCTTTGGGCCATTTTTTGATTGGGTCACTTATTTTTCTGATATTGAGGTGCATGAGCTATTTGTATATTTTTGAGATAAATTCTTTGTCAGTTGCTTCATTTGATATTCTCCCATTCTGAAGGCTGTCTTTTCACCTTGCTTATAGTTTCCTTTGTTGTGCAAAAGCTTTTGAGTTTAATTAGGTCCCATTTGTTTATTTTTGCTTTTATTTCCATTACTCTGGGAGGTGGGTCATAGAGGGTCTTAGTGTGATTTATGTCAGAAAGTGTTTTGCCCATGTTTTCTCCTAGGAGTTTTATAGTTTCTGGTCTTACATTTAGATCTTTAATCCATCTTGAATTTATTTTTGTGTATGGTGTTATAAACTGTTCTAGTTTCATTCTTTTACAGGTGGTTGACGAATTTTCCCAGCACCACTTGTTAAAGAGATTGTCTTTTCTCCATTGTATATTCTTGCCTCCTTTGTCAAAGATAAAGTGTCCATAGGTGCATGGATTAATCTCTGAGCTTTCTACTTTGTTCCATGGATCTATATTTCTGTCTTTGTGCCATTACATACTGTCTTGATGACTGTGGCTTTGTAGTGTAGTCTTAAGTCAGGCAGGTTGAGTCCAGTTCCATTCTGTCTCAAGATTGCTTTGGCTATGCAAGGTTTTTTGTATTTCCATACAAATTGTGAAATTATTTGTTCTAGTTCTGTGAAAAATGCTGTTGGTAGCTTGATAGGGGTTGCACTGAATCTATAGATTGCTTTGGGTAGTATACTCATTTTCACCATATCGATTCTTCCACTTCTTTTTTAGATGGTGAGCTTTCAAGCTTGAGCATCATGTGGATTTTAATTGGCTAAGTAGTAGAGTTATTTTTTCATTCAGTGACAGAATGAATGTAAATGTCTTTATTGTACATAAATAGTATTTATTATTATAAAGTGCCTCTTTCTCTCCTCTATTTTCTTATCTACAACATTCTTTCCTTATTTCTCTCTAAATCATCCGCTGATGCCATTTTTCCTTCAGGTTCCCCTGGATCCTGTGGGAGCTGGACCCTGACAAGTGGCGCCACAAACAGGGACCTGAGAGGTAATCCTCCCTCATTGTGCAGTTACTCAAAATGGCTAGGACCTCACTCAGGGTTTCCAGGACCCCACTGCATAAGATAGGTAAGGAAAGAGGAGTGGGAAGCATTGGGTTGAAAGAAACCTGGTTGACAGGTTGAAAGAAATCTGCAGTTTTGATTCTTGCAATATAAGACAAAAATTCAGTACTAAAATCTTAAATCTTTCTCTACAGAAATCTCTGACATGGGTAACAGTGAGTCAAAAGAAAGACAACTCTTTATAGAAGTAAGTTTACAACTGTTAAACAAAAGAAAAATCAAAGTTAAAAAGCCTAATGTTCAATCCCTTTTTATTTTTGTATAAGAACAATGTCCTTGGTTGCCAGAAGAGGACACTGTTAATTTAAATACTTGGGAAAAGGTAGAAAAACAGCTAAAAATTTATTATACTTTGCATGGACCAAAAAAGTTTCCTGTAGATGTTTTGCTCTGTGGAATATGATTACAAATGTCCTGGACCCCCATCATCAGGCTGTTAGACAGCCTATGGGAGAGGCTATAGCGGTGGATGGTGGTAGGACTCCACCTTCTGTACAGATCATATTTTTTGCCGTTGACAGAGAAAAGGAGGGACACTGTGCTCTACCTCCCGAGGAAAGAGAAGGCTTACAGGACGCTGCGGCCAGGCGCCCTGGCGAGCCCCCTCCCCTCTACACAAACCTTTAAAAACTTATCCACCACTTTCTGATTTAAGGTGAGATCGCTGCTGCCTCCATTTGCGCCTCCCAGGGTCCAGGAGTTGCCTACTTTGTCCCCAAAGCCTCTTAAAGCATTGCCTAAGGCTGAAAAAGATAAAAAGTTTTTTTGAACAAAGGAGCTTTGAAAGGGGACGCCTGCACAATATGCAGAGGGTGCTCCTCAGAAAAAATCTCCTCAGGGGCGCCTCACCCAGGCTAGGAGAGAAGCGGAGCAAAAAAGGAGACTTGGCAACAATATTAACCCCTGATGTGCTGGTTACTCCGATTCCAACAGGAGTGGCTGGCCCCCTGCCTGAGGGCATTGTGACACTTGTGCTAAGGTGTAGCTTGCTTTGTTTTCAAAGAATTTCGGAGGTGCTTGGTGTAGTAGATTCTGATTATATTGGAAAAATTAAAGTTTTGATTACCCCACCTACCAAAACCGTACAAATTAATAAGTTCAAACAGTAACACAGCTTTTGCTTTCATCTTATTATCAGACAAGAAAAAACTTGACTTCTCAAGCTAGGGGCCCCGAAACATTTAGATCTAGTGATCTAGCCTTTTGGGTGCAAAAAATTACAGCTCCAAGGCTTTTAAAAGATCTTTTAATTCAAAAAAAAAAAATAATAAAATGTCAAGACTGTTAGATACTAGAACAGATGTCTCTTACATTGCTGAAAAAGATCAATCCTATTCCTACCAAGCCAGCGCTGGTCAATCAGATAGCTAAATTAAAACAGGGAAAATTTAAGTATTCCTCTCCACATCATGTTTTATACCATGCTTTGTTTGTAATTAATCATTTAAACATAGACACACTGAGACAGACTGCAATGACAAGGCACTGGACTCCTGAAGGGGCTACAACTTGGCCCCTGATCAAATAAAAATACCTCCTTGCCAGAGAGTAAAAAGGGCCAGACATGTTGCTAACTTGTGGGAGAGGGTATGCTTGTGTGTTTCTACAAGATTCCACTTCTCCTGTTTAGATCCCAGACAGACTGATTCGCCATGTCACAGTCCCCCAGATATCCAGTTCCCCCATAGCTACGACCACAAAAGAAAAGAGACACTCCTCTGCCCCTGCCTCCACCGCCCACCTGAAAAGTCAGACTCTAAGATGACCAAAAGCAGAGATCTTGGAAAAAACTTAATGTACAAATAAATTATTCAGGCAGACCTAATATAATATCTTGTAAACAATGTATACTCTCATCTTTGTTTGACCCCTCAATATAATGTTTGCTCCTTTGTGGTACTTATGGTGCCTGTGACTATAACCACTTATTGGTAGATAACTATGGTCTTGCTCTGCTACAATAACTACAAGATTTAATGTGATCACATGGTTTCTGGGCTTACTTATCTTAAACATATCAGCTTTAATAACAATAATTGCTTCTGTTATTTCAATTATTACTGTTACTATTACTGTTACTGTTACTGTTATTGTTACTGTTACTGTTGCTGTGGCAGTGGTGTTGTTGGGTTAACAAGTGTGCCGGTGCCAGCCGGCAAAGTCGAATGGTCCTGAAGAAGGGCAACGAGGCTGAGAAATAAAGAAGAAAGAAAAGATGGGGTCGAGAGGTTCAGAAGCAATTAACCATGAGGCAGGTTTTCATGCAACTGACAAAGTCTTTATTGAGTACATAGTATTTAAAAAAGAGAAGGGAGTAAAGTAAAAATTCTTTGGAGATTATGCACCTGTCTCTTGATTTTCCCACAAGCCTAAAGTGTACATTCCAAGAAGTGGGTAGTTAATGACTAAGATAACAGTTTGCTAAACTCAGGGAATCAGGTCAAGGCAAGAATTGTTTCCCAGGCCTCAAGGACTAACCAGGGGTGGCGGGACAGAGAGCTATGCCTGTGTTCNTCAGGCTGTTAGACAGCCTATGGGAGAGGCTATAGCGGTGGATGGTGGTAGGACTCCACCTTCTGTACAGATCATATTTTTTGCCGTTGACAGAGAAAAGGAGGGACACTGTGCTCTACCTCCCGAGGAAAGAGAAGGCTTACAGGACGCTGCGGCCAGGCGCCCTGGCGAGCCCCCTCCCCTCTACACAAACCTTTAAAAACTTATCCACCACTTTCTGATTTAAGGTGAGATCGCTGCTGCCTCCATTTGCGCCTCCCAGGGTCCAGGAGTTGCCTACTTTGTCCCCAAAGCCTCTTAAAGCATTGCCTAAGGCTGAAAAAGATAAAAAGTTTTTTTGAACAAAGGAGCTTTGAAAGGGGACGCCTGCACAATATGCAGAGGGTGCTCCTCAGAAAAAATCTCCTCAGGGGCGCCTCACCCAGGCTAGGAGAGAAGCGGAGCAAAAAAGGAGACTTGGCAACAATATTAACCCCTGATGTGCTGGTTACTCCGATTCCAACAGGAGTGGCTGGCCCCCTGCCTGAGGGCATTGTGACACTTGTGCTAAGGTGTAGCTTGCTTTGTTTTCAAAGAATTTCGGAGGTGCTTGGTGTAGTAGATTCTGATTATATTGGAAAAATTAAAGTTTTGATTACCCCACCTACCAAAACCGTACAAATTAATAAGTTCAAACAGTAACACAGCTTTTGCTTTCATCTTATTATCAGACAAGAAAAAACTTGACTTCTCAAGCTAGGGGCCCCGAAACATTTAGATCTAGTGATCTAGCCTTTTGGGTGCAAAAAATTACAGCTCCAAGGCTTTTAAAAGATCTTTTAATTCAAAAAAAAAAAATAATAAAATGTCAAGACTGTTAGATACTAGAACAGATGTCTCTTACATTGCTGAAAAAGATCAATCCTATTCCTACCAAGCCAGCGCTGGTCAATCAGATAGCTAAATTAAAACAGGGAAAATTTAAGTATTCCTCTCCACATCATGTTTTATACCATGCTTTGTTTGTAATTAATCATTTAAACATAGACACACTGAGACAGACTGCAATGACAAGGCACTGGACTCCTGAAGGGGCTACAACTTGGCCCCTGATCAAATAAAAATACCTCCTTGCCAGAGAGTAAAAAGGGCCAGACATGTTGCTAACTTGTGGGAGAGGGTATGCTTGTGTGTTTCTACAAGATTCCACTTCTCCTGTTTAGATCCCAGACAGACTGATTCGCCATGTCACAGTCCCCCAGATATCCAGTTCCCCCATAGCTACGACCACAAAAGAAAAGAGACACTCCTCTGCCCCTGCCTCCACCGCCCACCTGAAAAGTCAGACTCTAAGATGACCAAAAGCAGAGATCTTGGAAAAAACTTAATGTACAAATAAATTATTCAGGCAGACCTAATATAATATCTTGTAAACAATGTATACTCTCATCTTTGTTTGACCCCTCAATATAATGTTTGCTCCTTTGTGGTACTTATGGTGCCTGTGACTATAACCACTTATTGGTAGATAACTATGGTCTTGCTCTGCTACAATAACTACAAGATTTAATGTGATCACATGGTTTCTGGGCTTACTTATCTTAAACATATCAGCTTTAATAACAATAATTGCTTCTGTTATTTCAATTATTACTGTTACTATTACTGTTACTGTTACTGTTATTGTTACTGTTACTGTTGCTGTGGCAGTGGTGTTGTTGGGTTAACAAGTGTGCCGGTGCCAGCCGGCAAAGTCGAATGGTCCTGAAGAAGGGCAACGAGGCTGAGAAATAAAGAAGAAAGAAAAGATGGGGTCGAGAGGTTCAGAAGCAATTAACCATGAGGCAGGTTTTCATGCAACTGACAAAGTCTTTATTGAGTACATAGTATTTAAAAAAGAGAAGGGAGTAAAGTAAAAATTCTTTGGAGATTATGCACCTGTCTCTTGATTTTCCCACAAGCCTAAAGTGTACATTCCAAGAAGTGGGTAGTTAATGACTAAGATAACAGTTTGCTAAACTCAGGGAATCAGGTCAAGGCAAGAATTGTTTCCCAGGCCTCAAGGACTAACCAGGGGTGGCGGGACAGAGAGCTATGCCTGTGTTCTCACAGGCCCTTAAGATAAGGCAGCTCCCAGAGCCATGCCTCCAGCCCAGGCCCTTAAGATAAGGAAGCTCGCTGAGCTATGCCTTGGGCTGGAAGCCCCCTTGGACAGGGGT
This sequence comes from Neotragus moschatus, assembly GCA_006410615.1. Lineage (NCBI taxonomy): Eukaryota > Metazoa > Chordata > Mammalia > Artiodactyla > Bovidae > Neotragus > Neotragus moschatus. Next base: position 2,009,110 of record SJYA01003036.1, read on the forward strand.
GGCTCCCCGCACAAGTGCATACTGACCAATATGTTGATACTATGTCCAGAAATGTTTCTTTGGAGTTGGCAACACAGGAGGTTGTAGATGAGAAGTGAGAGGTGGAGGTGGATACCCTGGAGGAGGCGATGATACATGTTGAGACTAAATTGTAGGATTTGAAAGTGGAGTTGACATTGTCCTGTCATGCTGACTGCGGTGGATTTGTGTGACACCTCTGAAGGTAAACAAGACAGATTGTGGCTAAGAGGAAATTGGAAATAACGTTTCAAGAATATAGAACGGCTCCAACATTGGTTTGGATTTGAGAAAACTTCAGTCAGGTAAAGACCAAGGAACACTCCCGATTAGATTTTACTGCCGCGAGAGTAACAAGTGACTCTTTCCATACACTTTCTAACTTTATTTAAAAAAAAAAAAAAATTCCGTCTACTATTTTTACTTATGTTGCTGTGACCATTCTAATTCTGCTTCTCATAATTATTCTTCCTTGTATTGTCAGAACTCTTCGACAGAGCACTCAGAAGCTCATGACTGAATTATATCTGGCTTTCTTAAAAAGTAGAAAAAGGGGGAGATGGCAGGAGCCAGCACGGGAGATCCCACCCATGACAAGGTCATGTGGAAGAGAACTGTTAAGCAAGGCTTCAGGACTCGAAGGGCTCCTTAAACTGCTTGAGCATCTACCCCAAAACCAGAATCTGTCTTACTATTTTGTGCCTTTAACCAGCTCCTCTGACATTAACAGGGGGCTATCCCCACTACCTTTCTCTGGAAAAAGTTAATTTAGAGCTACAGTTTACAGTCTCCTGCATGTAAAAACACTGTCTCAGCTCAAACCACCTCTGTTAGCATTCTAGCTTGCTTGGCAGGTTTCCCCAGACTTTTACAAATAGGTATGTGATTGTTTACAGCCCCCCAACTGTGAGAGGCAATGGAAGCCTAAAACATAGAGCCTTTTAAAGAGCTAACAGTTGTTAGAGTACTGCTGGTGTAAGATATCATTATTGGGCCAATGCTTGTTGCTAAGTTCCCATATCTCTTATCCACTGTACACCTGGGAGTGCATTAGTTAACATAGTTGGAATGTAAAAAAAACAACAACAAAAAAAACAAGTGTAGCCTTAAAATTAACCACATCAGACTTTTGAACTAATTGGTTCTTTCTTGTAACTCACTGTACCTTTGCTCCATGAGAAATGTAACTTGTTTAATACTTTCTGAGGCTGGCATAGATTAAAAGTATAAAGAAAAAACATTTCAAGGGAATTGAACAGCATTTATCAAAAGAGGGTCATAAAATGTCCGCAGGCCTCCAAGGCCGAAAGATAATATACACAACATTGTCTATGGGAAAGGTTTACCAAAAAAATCCCAGTTTCAATAAAGACAAAACAGATGTAATGTTTGGGCTGACTCTGTATGACTTTGCATCTTTCATTTCCCTCTATGTACAAGTAAAGGTATAAAAGACCCTTTTAAAAATAGAAAAAATGGGCCTCGCTCACCTAAAAAGCTTGGTCACCCCATGTTGGTTTTTTCTTGTTTTCTTTTTCTTTCTTTCTCTCTCCCTCTCTCTTACTCTCTTTTTCAGGCTGATTCCTTGGAACATAGGGGCTCCCTGCGTTTACTTATCTGCCCTGGTTTCTAAGACCTGAACAAAAAGACATTCTGTGTCTTCACTCCCTTGGGAGACCGGGAGGGCACCTGTGGCCGCCGTGAACAGGGCAAACTTCTTGTCTTGGAGTTTTATTGGCTTTCTATGTAAACCAAAGAATAATCAGCCTCTTTCTCTCCTTCATTTTCTTATCTACAACATTCTTTCCTTATCTCTCTCTAAATCATCTGCCAATGCCATTTTTCCTTCAGGTTCCCCTGAATCCTGCAGGGGCTGGACCCTGACACACCAGAACTCTGCTTATGGTACCATTTCTATATCATTATATGAGTGGATTTGGAAATCTGCCATGTCAGATATTACTGGATCTGCAAGCTGTTACAGTCCCTTGATGTTAACAAGTGCTGTCTTATGAGCAATGGAGGCCAAGAAGAGAGGGAATCAGAGAGGCAAACACTACAGTCTTTTCTGCTGCTTGAGAGGCAGGGCAATGGCACCCCACTCCAGTACTCTTGCCTGGAAAATCCCATGGATGGTGGAGCCTGGAAGGCTGCAGGCCATGGGGTCACTGAGGGTCGGACATGACTCAGCGACTTCACTTTCACTTTTCACTTTCATGCATTGGAGAAGGAAATGGCAACCCACTCCAGTGTTCTTGCCTGGAGAATCCCGGAGACGGGGAAGCCTGGTGGGCTGCTGTCTATGGGGTCGCACAGAGTTGGACACGACTGAAGTGACTTAGCAGCAGCAGAGAGGCAGGGGAGAGAGGGAGCCCTGGACCGTGGCTAGCATGGTCCATTCCATAGGAGAAACATACACCTGTAGTATATATGAAATAACTGCATCAAATCACAGCTTGATGGCACAGACCATGAAAAATATCCAACTCAGTCCCCTTGCTCTGATTCCATGCTTTTTAGGCAAATAAGTGATCACTGAAGATGGCAGTCAAGAACCATCATCCCTGCTAATGTTTCTCCCAGGGTTGGTAAGTACTTAACAAACATGCCTTCTAGTCATTTATTCAGATAAGCAAAGACTAATAATACTAATTTTCATACTGTTAAGGGGTTCTCAAGGCAAGAATACTGAAGTGGTTTGCCATTCCCTTCTCCAGTGGACCACATTCTGTCAGACCTCTCCACCGTGACCCTCCCATCTTGGGTGGCCCCACACGGCATGGCTTAGTTTCATTGAGTTAGACAAGGCTGTGGTCCATGTGATCAGATTGGCTAATTTTCTGTGATTATGGTTTCAGTGTGTCTGCCCTCTGATGCCCTCTCACAATACCTACCGTCTTACTTGGGTTTATTTTACCTTGGTTGTGGGGTATCTCTTCAAGGCTGATCCAGCAAAGCACAGCCGCTGCTTCTTACCTTGGACGAGGGGTATCTCCTCATGGCAATCCCTCCTGACCTTGAAGGTGGAGTAGCTCCTCTCGGCCCTCCTGCACCCGTGCAGCTGCCACTCCTAGGACGTCGGGTTTCTCCTCTAGGCTTGATCATGGAAAAAGCAAGAGAGTTCCAGAAAAACATCTATTTCTGCTTTATTGATTATGCCAAAGCCTTTGACTGTGTGGATCACAATAAACTGTGGAAAACTCTGAGAGAGGCGGGAATACCAGACCACCTGACCTGCCTCTTGAGAAANGCTCCAGCAAAGTGCAGCCACTGCTCCTTACCTTGGATGAGGGGTATCTCCTCATGGCCACCCCTCCTGACCTAGGACATGGAGTAGCTCCTCTCGGCTCTCCTGCGCCAGTGCATCCGCTGCTCCTTGGACGTGGCGTTGCTCCTCTCGGCTGCCTCCCCTGACCTTGGGCTTGTGGTACCTGTAACAGATCACGCAGAAGCCTGGCCAAGAGGAGCTATCCCTAGCCCAAGGTCAGGGGCAGTGACCGAGAGTGCCAGGCTGCGTTGGCACAGGAGCAGCTGAGAGGAGCTACCCCACTTCCGAGGTCAGGGGTGGCGGCCGAGGTGAGTTGTGCAGCTAGTAGGTTGGAAACCTGGAGCTTCTGGCCACCATCTTCATGCCCTTGAGGGCAGAGCCTGCTAAGGATGAAGCCACAGAGCTGGAAGAGGAGGAAGCAGGCTGATCTCACTGTTTCAAGAGCATATGCTCAGTTGAACCTGAAGATAGATCTCACCTAGAGTTAATCTCTTTGTTAAGTCAGTGTGAGTTGAGTTTTTGTCAATTTGCAACTCGCAAAGGCTACATGTTTCCATGGGATATCTCACCATTCCGTTTCCCAACCTGAGGATTATGTCACTTAAGTTCAGCTAATGGTCAGTTTTGTGACCCCAAATGGGAATGTCCCCGATCCCTCTAATTTTGCTCCCTCATCCTTCCGCTGCTCTTTTTCCTCATGTTCCTTACTCCATACTCTCTCAAGAATGCCTGGAAATGGTGTCTACTCCTGTTCCTCATTCCTCCTTACCTCCCATCTCTTTTTCCAACATTGTGTCCCTATTTTAATTACACCCACATTTACAAGAGGTTCCTGTAACTTATGGCACATCTGGATAGAAATAATCTCTCTCAGCAAGTTATCTAGTTGGCTGAAATCTTGTGTATCAGATCTTATCGAACCTCTCTGATTATAGGGATGACTACTGAGGAAAATCTATATAAAAAAAATCATAAGAAGCACTATTTCAAGAGCCAGAGCATAATTTTTGGATCGTTCCCTTCCTTTTGATTTTCATATGTTTACATAATTGAGTTCAGAGTCTGTATGAAGTTTTACATGTGTATTTTCAAAATATAACAGAATAACTTAGATGATTCCCAATTAAAAGTTGTGGACATTATTTTTAATAATTATTGAGGATTCCATTTTATGAACAGAGCACAATTTTAAAAGTGTTTTCCAGTTGGTGGACACTTTATATTTTACTATTTGCAGTAATGTGATAGCATCCTCGGGCATGTGGATCTTTATCCCCTTACTTGACCACTTTCCTAGAATAAATTCCCAGTAGCAGACTTTCTCAATCAACGCGAGTATTTTTGTGAGACTCTTGGGAGAGAGAGAGAGAGATAGCCAAATGGTTTTTTAGAAAAATCGCAGGTGTTTGCATTCCCACTAGCAGCAGGGGAGGGTCCAGTGTCAGAATCATGATTGCAGTTGTGGGTAGTAATCCTGATCTAGGCATTGCCAACAACATTTTAGCACTCCCACCAACAGTAATAATTAAATAAGCTTATAGGGAGCTCATAATACTGTGTGTGTCTGTTAGTCACTCAGTCGTGTCCGACTCTTTGTGACCCCATGGGCTGTAGCCCTTCAGGCTCTTTCATTCATGGGATTCTCCAGGCAAGAATACTGGAGTGGGTTGCCATTTCCTTCTCTAGGAGATCCTCCCAACCCAGGGATCGAGCCGGGATCTCCCAACATTGCAGGCAGACTCTTTACAGTCTGAGCCACCAGGGCCCCTAGTAATATGCAATTACTTTACTAGGAATTTTCCATGTGTAACCTTCAGGTTAGGGATCATAAAAATTCCCTCATTTACAGATGAGGATAGAATATTCAGTGAGGTTAAGCACACTGAATAAGGTTACTGATCACAGCTAGTACATGGTAAGTCCCAGGTCTGAACCTGGGCAGTCTAACTTCTGTGAGTGTTATTCACTTTTTTCACAAGATAGAGACAACCAGTTGAAGGTTACTCTACCCGATGGTTAGCTGCACTGGGCACAGCTTGCTAAACATCTGTCTTGACAAAAGCACTGGTTGCTAATAAAAGTCAGGGCTTGGTAATACCATTTTCCCTGTATTGCCCTCTTAAGGAAATTGTTACCCTCCCAGTCAGGTGTATAGCTGAAGGGACTGACTCTCATGATCCTTTGAATTCCAAAGAATTCCCAGTAACTATAGTTTTACGCAGGTCTGCTCCCCTTCACTGTGCTCTCTCTGCAAAATGCCAACTGTGCTTGTCTCCTGGGAAAATCATCTCTCTAAACTAAGGTGAGTGGTTTCTCATTGAGAAGATGGAAACTTCCCTAATATTTGTTGCTCTTGCTGTTGTTGTTGTTTGGTCACTAAGTTTATCTGTCTCTTTTACAACCCCACGGACTGTCACCTGCCAGGCTCCTCTGTCCATGGGATTTCCCAGGCAAGAATGCTGGAGTGGGTTTGGCATTACCTTTTTGGGGGGCATCAGTGCTTTCTGAAGAGTCTCTAACTTGGTTTTTACTGCCTTTCCCTCTTGAAGGGCTAATGCCTCGCCCAGATTGTGTGCTTAGCCTTGCAGCATCATTGTCATCTGGGAGCTTGTTAGAAACGCAGGTCCTAGGGGTTGATCCTAGCTTCGTTGAGTCAGAAATCTGCGGTTTAAGAAACCTTCTGATGCTCATTGCAGTTTGAAATCTATTGCTCTAAACATACTTTCCTCCTTTGTGAAATAGTAGTAATGAGAGTAATTAATACCGGCCTTGTGATTATGGTGGCAGGAGGGAGAGTTATATGAGCTAGTTTGAGTCTTTGGCAGAGCGAATGATGTACAGTGAGCATTTAAGAAGCAGTCATAAGTTCATCTCTGAACTTGTCCAAGATCACTGTGCTGGACCTGTGTTGTCTTTACCTGCCNGAGTAATTAATACCGGCCTTGTGATTATGGTGGCAGGAGGGAGAGTTATATGAGCTAGTTTGAGTCTTTGGCAGAGCGAATGATGTACAGTGAGCATTTAAGAAGCAGTCATAAGTTCATCTCTGAACTTGTCCAAGATCACTGTGCTGGACCTGTGTTGTCTTTACCTGCCCTGAGCGACTTCACTTTCACTTTTCACTTTCATGCATTGGAGAAGGAAATGGCAACCCACTCCAGTGTTCCTGCCTGGAGAATCCCAGGGACGGGGGAGCCTGGAGGGCTGGCGTCTGTGGGGTCACACAGAGTCGGACACGACTGAAGTGACTTAGCAGCAGCAGCAGCAGCAGCAACCTCACTCCTTTCTGGGCAGCCCTTCTCCTCCCTGTGGGTTTGGTGGGGCTCCGGGCACCCTCACCTACTACTCGCCCACCCTCTGTCATGGTGTGACCATGGCCAAGTCCAGGGATTGCTGTCTGCGGATATTTTTGTCTGTGTTGGGTCTTACTTGTGGCACTCAGGATCTTTTTTGCGTCATGCAGGATCTCTCTTTTTTATGCTGCAACTTTCATGGAGCTGCACAGACATTCTAGTTGAAGCAAGTGGGCTCCGGGGTCATGGTACATGGACCTAGCTGCTCCCTGGAAGGTGGGATCTTAGTTCCCTAAGGAGTCAAACCTGTGTTAAACATTGGACCACCAGGGATGTCCCTCATCTGGGGATTTTGCTCTTAAGCAGAACCTCTCAGGGAGTGGCTAGACCAGGGGTTAGATCCTATTCATCCCATGACACTCCAGGCCAGTGCTTCTCAAACTTTAATCTGTTTGAGGAGGTATCCAAAGATCCTATTAAAATGCAAATTCTGATTCAAGAAAGTTCAGGAGGTTCTCAGAGTCTGCATTTCTAACAAGCTTGCCGGTGACGGGGATGTGAGTATTGCTGGTTTGGGGACCACACTTGGAACAGCATCCCTAGAAGAGTGGTTCTCATTTTCAGTCTCAGTAGAATCACTGGGATATGTCTGAAGTGAGACAGGTAGCCCCACTCACACGAATTAAATCCTGGTTTCTGAGGGTGAGGTCTCTGCATCAGTGGTTTTTAGAAGTCTCTCTAGTTGATTCCTACCTGCAGCTAGGGTTGAAAACTGCCACTGTAGAGAGATGGTCCTGGTGTTTCTGGCAGGGAGAGCCCCGGGGCCTCCTTAGGTCTGTTCTTTCTTTGATGCTATGAGTTCTTGCCTTTCGGTTTTTGTTTGATTTTACTTCTATTCCTTGCAACCAGAAGAAGCTTAACTGAGAGAACCTCAGAAATAAGAAGCAGAATCAAGGCTAGTATTCATTTTCTCTGGCCTTTGAATTTGCATGTCTTTCTGCTACACCACTAGCTTCTCTGGGGTGGGGTTCTGGTATGGTTGGGATAGTGCCATAGGGGATATAGAATCTCTCTTCTTCTCTTTGGGCTTCCCTAGTGGCTCAGCCCGGAGAAGGCGATGGCACCCCACTCCAGTACTCTTGCCTGGACAACCCCATGGACGGAGGAGCCTGGTCGGCTGCAGTCCATGGGGTCACTGAGTCGGACACGACTGAGCGACTTCACTTTCACTTTTCACATTCATGCATTGGAGAAGGAAATGGCAACCCACTCCAGTGTTCTTGCCTGGAGAATCTCAGGGATGGGGGAGCCTGGTGGGCTGCCATCTATGGGGTCGCACAGAGTCGGACACGACTGAAGCGACTTAGCAGTAGCAGCAGCAGTAGCGGCTCAGTCGGTTAAGAATCTGCCTGCAATGCAGGAGATGTGGGCTCAGTCCCTGGGTTGGGAAGATCCCCTGGAGGAGGGCATGGCAACACACTCCAGTATTCTTTCCAGGAAAATCCCATGGACAGAGGAGCCTGGCAGGCTACAGTCCATGGGGTCATGGAAGCGTTGGACACGACTGCAGTGGCTGAGCACACACCCTCTTCTCTTCGTCCCCTGTAAGACCCACCTGGCAGGGGTGGGGGGAGACAGCTTCTCTCTAGGACTGCTTTGCTCTGCTCTTAGGCCAGGTCTGGATTCTGTGGGTGACAGCTCCCCAGTGTTCACAAGGCACACCAGCCGACAGGAGTATGAACCAGTCTGCTCGGCTGTCAGGTGGCGATATGAAGGCCGACAGTCTTTCCCAGGCAGGGCAGTCAGCAGCTGGTATAGGGCCTCCTCCCTGTCTTCCTGTCCATGGTAGGACACCCAGCCACGTGGGCTTCTCCAGGAGATGACAGTTCCCTGAGCTGATTACATCTGCCTCATGGAGCTAATATTTTCCCACTCCAAATGGACCAGCTTTGACCCAGACCAGCTGACTATGATCTCCTGGAGACAGCGTTGCCAGGGAGACGCAGAAGCAAAACATGTGTCCAGGAGGCCTTGGCTGTAGCTCTGCCTGGAGGTCCAGATGTCCGACTCATATCCCCAGTCTCTCCCCCTGGGAGGTGCCCTCCCCTCTGAAGGCAGTGGGGCCCTCACACGTAGAACTGAGGCTTGCAGACCTTCTCCAGGGTCGAAACACTTCCACACCACGGTAAACAGCTGCTGTTCTTTCTGCCACTTATGCCTCCTGCCTCCTCGTGGTCCAGCATCTAAAGGGTTAATGCCTGGTCCAGTAGCTGGGCTCCCAGGGCTTGCTGCCTCTCCTTATTCTGATCCTCAGCGCCACTGCCACAGAACTGTTATATAAGGGACACTGCCTTGCCCCAGGAAGCTAATCCTTAAGGCCAGAAATCCCAGGGGCAGAGGAGCAGGAGGGTGAGTGTGGCAAGCTCAGCCCTTCTCCCTTATCCGAAGCTAAGGAGGGCTCCACCTGCCTGCCTTTGAGGGTGGCGGCTGGGTCGGGAGGAGAGCTGGGGCAAGAGAGCTTTGTTGCTTATTTCAGATCTTTTTTTGTTTTTTAATGACATGCTTGTATGCTTTCAAACAATTTTTTTTTAATTCTTGAAAAACATGGAAGTGAAAGTAATTCTTCTGCAGCTTTGGACATAAAAATGAAACATAATTAACGCTATAGATTGATTTCTATAAATCTACAAAATTCTTTACACATCACCTAATTCACTTGTAAATCTCGCAACATCCTGGGGTGACTGAGGCTTGGCTTGCTCAGGACTTTCCTGTTTTTGCAGTGAGAGTGCGGTGCCCCTGGAGCCTCCCCAGGTCCAGGCAAGCCGGATGGGATTTCCGGTCACCTCTCTTCAACCCCCAGAGCCAAGTGTGTTTTACTCGGGGAGGAAACTAATGCCCCAAGAGCTTCTGTAACTTGCACAGTGATCACACAGCTAGTTGGTAGTAGGCAGGGTTAGTTAAAGGTCACACAATGGGTAGGTACATGGTAAATGCGGTTAACAGTCATACTCCTAGTTAGTGGTGGACACAAGAGTTATACTGCTAGGCAGTGGTAGACACAGTTAAAGGGCATAATATTCATTCAGTGGCAGAGCTTGGGTTTGAACCAGGCACTTCCTGATTCTGAATCTTAGGCTCTGTTATACTATGTCATATGGAGCCTTAGAGCTGAAAAGATTTAGGGTCCCACGTCTAGTCCCCTTGTTTGTAGACAGAAAACCTTGGTCCCGGACTGGCAAAATGACCTACCCAAGGTCATGCCATGTGTTAAATTTGTGCTTTGAAGGGATGAGTGGGCTGGAAGTTAGGGGTGATTTATACCACAACAGGGATAGTTAGGAGGGCTGCCAGTTGGCTTTGTCTCGCAAGTGACACCTCCTTGGAGCAGCATTGACACTAGCAAGGTTGGCATCTGGGGCCAGGGGCCTGTGGCCAGGGCTGGGGCCGGGGTGGAGTGGGGAGGCTGCTTCTCTTTGTAATTTACATCCACAACAGCAACAGCCTCGGGAAAAATAACCCAAACAAACTCTCAGAGGCTGTTTTGGACTTAATCCCAGGATCGGAAGCAGCTCAGTAAGATAAATAAGATAAAGTTGGTGTGCCTCTAAGGTTGAGCGATCATATCACTATTGCATTTGAAATATTCATGAGGAGAAGGGAGGTATAAGAAACCGCTACAGAAACATATTCTGCTTTGAAAAGGCAGAATTCAAAGGCATGAAAAATGAATCAGGGGAAATTAACGTTGGGGCTAAGGGGGAGGAGGTGGGCTGGTGGGGGGACAATTATTGCCCAGAAGGAGTAAGGAAGGAGACGTGGAGGAGATGTTTCAGACTGGGCTGTGATCAGAATTCTCTCCCCTGCCTGGGATATTTGAAATGTCAATCGTGTCTCATATATCATTCGAAGTCAACACTTGGTTGCAAAATGGATGGTTCTGGCAAGAATTAAAAAGCAGGGTGGGGTGAGGGGATTGAGATGGGGCGGGAGGTGCTGGGCGGGAGAATTGGAGAAAAGTCAGCAAAGTGAACTAACTCCTGTAAATTATGGACGAGTTTCTGATCTCTGGAGCAGGGCTCTGTAGAGGAACAAGACAGGAACGTCTCATCCTGGCTCTGCCAAAATTGTCTGTGGTTGCTCACACAGCTCTGAGCCTCGGCCTTTCCCTTTGAAAGGCAGGGGTTGGAATGGATTAAGGACCCTGATTTTGTGATGTACTTAGAATCAAAGATGTTGTTTAGTCACTAAATTGTGTCTGACTTTTGCAACCCCATGGGCTATAGCCCACCAGGCCCCTCTGTCCATGGGATTTTCCAGGCAAGAATACTGGAGTGGGTTTCCATTTCCTTTTCCAGGGGATCTTCCCGACTCAGGGATTGAATCCCTATCTCCTGCATTGGCTTGTGGACTCTTCACCATCTGAGCCTTGCAAGATGGTCACGTGCACATCAGTGGGTGGTGGGACACCATGCTTTTGGGCGGTGGTGGCTATTGGGCCTCTTGACTACACCATGTCAATGAGTCCAGGGAGGGGTTGGCCTCTTTTAAAGGCAAATCCTTGGAGTGTTGCCTGGTTCAGTGGTTCTGCAGAGAAAGATCTGGCATGAAAGCAAACGACGTCAGCATATCCTCTGTGGTCCCAGACCAGCAGCATCAGCATTATCTAGAAGCTTGTTAGAAATCTAAGTTCCCTTGTGTCATTCCACACCCCCTGGGTCAGAATCTGCCCTTTAACAAGCTCCCTGGGTGAGTCATGTGAGTAAAGTCTGAGTGGCATTGACCCAAGACACAGGCACTTCTGCTTCTGGATTTATACCCCAGAGAAAGTTTCACCCCTGGATGTTCAAGGCGATGGGTGTGTGCTAGTGGGGAATTGGAAGCAATCCAGGTACCCACCAGAGGGGGTGTTCAGTTCAGTTCAGTTCAGTTCAGTCGCTTAGTCGTGTCCGAATCTTTGCTTCCCCATGAATCGCAGTGTGTCAGGCCTCCTTGTCCGTCACCAACTCCTGGAGTTCACTCAGACTCATGTCCATTGAGTCCGTGATGCCATCCAGCCATCTCATCCTCAGTCGTCCCCTTCTCCTCTGCCCCCAATCCCTCCCAGCATCAGAGTCTTTTCCAATGAGTCAACTCTTCACATGAGGTGGCCAAAGAGGGGGCGTACATAAGTGGAACATGGTGGGTGTGTCTGTGGAACACCACCAGATGGCAGCTGGAAGAACAGATCTGCTGTGTGCACCGCAATATGGATCGATCAAGAAAAGACAGTGCTGAGGGAAAGACACAGGAACAGAGTCAGTACTAGAGCATGACCATTTTTATTGGTTAAACATGCATTACGCACAAATTAAATGCTAAGTACAATGTGTTTAAAGCTCCATGCGGGCAGAGACTTTTCTGTTTTGTCACCACTGTATACTGGGTGTACAGTCAGCACTCAAGATTTGACGGACGGGTGCACTTTACAAGCATATGAACACGTTCAAGAGAAAAGGAATGTATACAATAGGAGAGATTTTGTTCACTGTGATGGTGCTATGCCAGCAACTAGGGAGTAATCCCCTCCACCTTTCGCCTCTGGGGTGGAGTAGAAGCCCAGGCTCGCGGAGGAGAGATGCTGAGCAGGCTGGGCTCTGTTTGTGGGGTCTGTCCCATCCAGTAGTTGCTTGGCTGCCCGCCCCTCACCCGTCCCAGAAGCTGTTTGCTCATCTCTTGGCTCTCTTCCTCCTACTTTATCATAAGGTTCCAGTCTGTTTGTTCTTGTAGAAACAGACCCTCTACAGCATCTGATGTGTGCATCCCCTCACTTACCCTGCAGCACTGCCTGGACCAGTGGCTCTCAAGTGGGGGCAATTTTGCCCCCTAGGAGACCTCTGGCAATGCCTGGAGACACTTCTGATCGCCATGGTTGGTGGGGTGGTGCTCCTGACACCTAGTGTGTAGAGGTCAAGGATGCTTCTAAACATCCTGCAGTGCACAGGACGCTCCCACAGCAGAGAATGCTTGGGTCCAAAATACCAACAGTGTTGAGGAGCACGGCTCTATAGGCCAGGGGCTCTACTAGCACCATTTTTACAGGAGAGGAGACAGGTGCGGAAAAGTTGGATAAGTCCTCCCAAGGTCCCATAGCTGTTGAGCAATGGAGAAAGGAGGTAAACTTAGTGAGGCTGGCCCCAGGGCCTTGGCTCCTACCCAGCTCTACATGATTGCTTCTGAGAAATGGAAAATTCAGAGAGAGATGGGGCAGCTTTTCACTGCTTCACTCAGTTATGCTACAACCAAGGGTGACCAGGTGTCCCGGCGTGCCTAGTGCTGAATGGGTTCCCATGATGTGGGACCTGGTGCTCAAGCCACGATGGATGGCCACCCTAGTACAACCCAGAGGCTGTAAGCATCTGAGCTTGAGACCTGGTCCTTATAGTCAATCTCTTGGGCACATCCCCTGTGGTAACCACTGTTCACACAGGGACTCAACCCCAGTCCCAACTTCACATAGTGCTCAAGGTCAACTTGTACCCTGTTCTGAAAATATCGATCTGTAAGGTCTTGAGTTAAGTCAGCATGTCTCTAGGTAGATCAGAATTCATCCTTGGAGGATCTTTAAGGTTTTCTGGAGAAATAGATCAGTTGGGGATAGGGTGGGAGAGAAAAAGGTCCCATGCTTTAATGCCAAGGTCAGAATTCCCGTCGCTTAATCTTTCTGGACCTCAGTGCTCTCGTTTGCAAAATGAGTCAATAACAGGAGCCATGGTTATGAGAGGTACCATGTACCAGCTACTGTGCTTGGAAGGTGCTTGCATATAAGGTGTTATAAGGTTATCCCATTTAATCTTCATGCAAACCCAGATTGTCTTACTCCAAAGAACCACAATTTTACAGCTATGTAACAACTCCTGGAGCTGTTTATGTGGAGATGGGAAAACATGCCAATTAGGGTGAAAAACAGAGGATAAGATGGTTGGGTGGTATCACTGACTTGATGGACATGAGTTTGAGCTAGCTCCGGAAGTTGGTGATGAACAGGGAGTGAAGGAGTCTTTGGGGCCTAGAAAAGAAAACCAACAGTCTCAAAGGCCCTTGCTGAATCATCTAACTTTGGAGAAAACAAAACAGAACTTTAGGTCCCGCTCTGATGCTCCAGGCCGGTTGCATCTCTATGGGACTTAATCACCCCCTGTCTGGGAACCTTCCACCCCCTACACCNCAACAGTCTCAAAGGCCCTTGCTGAATCATCTAACTTTGGAGAAAACAAAACAGAACTTTAGGTCCCGCTCTGATGCTCCAGGCCGGTTGCATCTCTATGGGACTTAATCACCCCCTGTCTGGGAACCTTCCACCCCCTACACCTGCCCAGAAGACTTATCAGCCCCTCCCCAACCAAAAATGCCATCTCAACTAAAGAATACCCAAAACATCCTGCCTGATTTTTCCCTTATCGCTTCCACAAGCCTCCCTGCAAATATGGAGCCTCCCTGATCCCTCTCAGCCTGGTCCTTAGGCTGACTGCCGCCCCGCCTTGCCTGAATAAAGGTAACCTACTCCTGTTGAGATTGTCTTTCCTCTTTCTGCCTCGGCCGGAACTATACCTTACAGGGAGGCCTGGCATGCTGCAGTCCATGGCGTCGCAAAGAGTCGGATACGACTGAGTGACTGATCTGAACTGAACTCAGGGTGAAAGACAGGAGGTGGCCTCGAGGGCATCGAGTTAAGTGTATTTGCAAAGGTGTGTGTGTTTCTCCACTGCCTAAGATCCCTGAAGCATTCCTGGTGCCGTAACACCCACGTGAAGTGTCCCTGTCAACTGACCTCTCCCTCCAGCATCTGAATACCTCGCTCGCTTGCTGTCCCCAGCTGTGTGTGTTTGATGTGATCTGTGGATGTGAAGTATGGCTCAGGCCTCAGGAACCTTCTTCTTTCACGGGGAAGCAGAGCTCCAACCTCCCAGCAGCAGCTGGCCTGTCCTCGGCCCTGCTGTGTGAGTCTGGCTCGAGCTGCAGGATTTATGTGTCAGCTTCAACAGTGCCCGAGGCTGTGTCCAGCCAGTGAAGGTCCTTGATATGTTGCTGTGTTGCTGAGGCTTCCAAGGACAGGGATTTGCTGGGGGGTCGACAGGCTGATTTCCTTCTTGTCTACAGCTGAATTCCATGTTCTTACATGCTAATCGTTTGGAGAATAGAAGTGGCTGCTGTTTCTCAAGTACTTATTCTGTGTCAGGGGTCATGCAGATCATTTCCCACAAACTGCTTCCCTCCTCTTCCTGGGCTGCTGGTTCTCCTTAAGTTGCTTTACTTTTTCTTCTTTCTGTAGCTAGGAAAACTGTTAGTTGCTCAGTTGTATCCCACTCTTTGCGACCCCACGGTCTGTAGCCCACCAGGCTCCTCTGTCCATGAAATTCTCCAGGCAAGAATGCTGGAGTGGGTTGCCATTCCCATCTCCAGGGGACCTTCCCAACCCAGGGACTGAACCCAGTCTCCTGCATTGCAGGCAGATTATTTACCATCTAAGCCTAGGAAATCCCTCTATAGCTAGGAACTACATTCCAAAAACCTGATTGCTGTCTGCTGAATGAATAAATGAGTATGTGTTAGGCTCTATACTAAGCCCATTGTGTGCATTATTTCACTTAAATCTCACAATAATTTTATGAGATAGTAATGGTTTTTATCCCCAGGTTGCAAAAAAGAAATTGTATTCAGAGAGGTCAAGCAATTTGCCCTCAAACACACAGCCAATAAACGTCAGAGCAAGAATTCGAACTTAATTCTCTAAGTCGGAGGTCATTTTCCAATACTAGCACCCATAGGTGGAGGCATATTTTCAGAATTTTCATATTTATATCTCCAAACCACACATCCACAGACATGTATCCTATGTAATATGTACATGTGTAATACATGCAAAGGCATGTAAATGCATTCGTCACTTGTAGCTGTGAAACAAGCACCACAAAAACTCAATGGGTAATTTAAAAAAAGCATTTATTCCTTGGGCATGGGTCTGTGGTTTGGCTGGGGAGACTCTGCTGTAGGCTCTAGGTTGCATTCAGGTTTGATCCCTATATTTTCTTCTGAGGCCCAAGCTGGAGAGGCAGTGGTTTACTGGTGAAAGTTGGTGGCTTCCAAGGGGTGAGCAGAAATAATTGATGCTTTTTAAGGCCTAAGCTGAAAACTGGTCCTTTGTCACTTCTGTCCACGTTCCAGCAGCCAAAGCAAGCCCAATATTAATGGAGCAGGAAATTATTTTCTTCTCATGGCAGAGGGAATGGGGAGGATAAATATTTGCCAAACAATAACACACACCAACACATCGTATTTCCATTGTATATGGATATGTCTGGATTTCTTTCTCCCATGAATGCAGCTTCGGTCTGTTATGCTCTTCATTTTTACTGGGCATTAATTTCCTTGTTTGAAAAATGACCAGCTTCTGTTCAGAATTAACTTTTGCTATTAATCTGAGTTAAGCTAACATATACTCCCACGTGTAATAAAGCAACGTGGGCAGGACCTTGAGCTCTGCGGCCAGATTTCCTGGCTTTTCATGATGATCTGGGTGACCTTGAAGAAGCCTTTCTGAGCCTCAGTTGTCTTTTCTGTGAAATGGTGTTGGAAAAATCACCTACTATAGAGAGCACTGAGGGATTAAGGCAGAGAATGCACATAAAAGCTTAGCACAGTGCCTGGCTCTGGAAGGCACCCGATACATATTAGCTATTGTTATTAGTATTAATACTATTCTTGCAACAAAAACAGCACAGTATTCTAACGCTGTTCAAGGCCATTATCTCAGCCTGTCCTGTGCTGGTTCCCAGACCTAATGTTCCTCTAACTCAGTGTCTTTTCCAATTATGAGCTCATTGTTTCCTTTTAGACTTGGCTTTGGAGTTTGAACTTCCTGTTGGGCTCAAGACTCCCTCCCCACAGAAATGTTCAGACTTATCTTACTGATTGGGCTTCCCAGGGGGCCCTAAAGTAAAGTCGCTCAGTTGTTTCTGACTATTTGTGACGCCATGGACTGTAGTCTACCAGGCTCCTCTGTCCATGGGATTTTCCAGGCAAGAATACTGGAGTGGGTTGCCATTTCCTTCTCCAGGAGATCTTCCTAACCTAGGGACTGAACCCAGGTCTCCCGCATTGTAGGCAGATGCTTTACTGTCTGAGCCGGGTAAAGAACTTGCCTGCCAATGTAGGTGACGTAAGAGACATGGATCAGGAAGAGCCCTGGAGGAGGGCATGGCAACACGCTCCATTATTCTTGCCTGGAGAAACCCATGGACAGAGGAGCCTGGCGGGCTACAGTCCCTAGGATCGCAAGAGTTGGATACGACTGAAGTGGCTGAACACGCATGCACGCATCTTAACTGCTTTGTGCCTCTTAGGCTTCTCAGCCTGGTCAGACTGGGAGCACAGGACTGGCCTCCACCCGGTACTGCTAGTTCATGGGTGCAATGCAGCCTGAACAGGAAATTTCCATGAGAGCACAGGTTATGGGAGAGCCTTCCGACGCCCACAGACAGCAGCTCAGATGTTTGTGGCTGGGGGGTGGGATTCCTTTCACCTGAAGTCCACCAGAAGCTGTCAAGCTTTGAATCCTTGCAGTTTAGGCAGTCTGTTTGTAATGGTCTCAAGAAAATCCATTCTGCTTACAAATGTGGTGACCTTTAATTTTTTTTCAGAATTTTCCAAGATGCACGTTGACTCTTCCTGTCAGCCTGGAAGGCTGTAATGCCACCTGGGGCATTTAGATTGAATTTGCCAATTGCTGACTGCTGTAGCCAATTTGTTCCTGATCTCAAGGTCGATTGTGAATAATTTTAGCTGGGCTAAGTCTCTTGCATTGAATAACTTGGAGAGAAACTATTAAGGCAGAGGCAGGAGGGGGTATGGGGCTGTTTCTTTTTTGTGGACGTTCTTTGATTTCTGGTAAAAGAGGAGGGTTCCGGCTCTGCCATTCATGGACGAGGTGACCCCGAAGCAGAGTGGAGTAGACACATTCCAGGTCCCTCCTGTGCCAGATATTGTGCTGGGCACTTTATGCACACGAGTTGTTTAATCTGCCTTGTGAGGTGAACCTGATGATGGCCAGAATACACTGGGGCTGCCGACCTGTCCGGCTGGGACTGGTCCGATTCCCAAGGTCAGGTTCTGCCCCTGGCAGCATACAGCACCCATCAGAACACAGCAGGCACACTGGGCTCTGCTGCCTTTCCTTCTGTTGCCCTCTCCTTTGGATCGCTCCTCTAGGTCTGCAGTGGGTCTGGCTTCTCTGTGTCTACCTGGCGTGGAGCTGGCGTCACAGCTGTCCCTTGATTCTCCAGTGCATCCTATAGAAGTGACCCGGGGCAGCCTGCTGGCTTCACACGTGGTCTTTGGAGTGGGGACACCCCGGGTCGGGTCTGAATCCCTGAGAGCTGTGTGACTGGTCTGGCTCCTCTGAAGCCTGAAACAGGGATTGGGGTGGGTGTGGCTTACGGTGGGGGTGGGGGCTCTCGGGGTGGTGGGGGGAGGGAAGAAGAGCAGGGAAGGAGAAAGAGCCCGGGACTCTGGCATTGCGGCCTGAATGTTTATGTGCGGCCTGAATGTTTATGTGCGGCCTGAATGTTTATGTATGCCTTCCCCTCGTCCCCAGCCCCTGCACAAATTCGTATGTGGAATTCTACCCTCAGGGTGGTTATTAGAAGGTGTGGGGCCTTTGGGAGGTGATTTGGTCGTGAGGGTGGAGCCTTCATATAAAGGGGACCCCAGAGAGCTCCTTCCGCCCTTCCTGCGTGTGAGGCCAGCCACATATGAATACCGGAGAGCCTGCTCTCACCAGGCGCTGGATCTGCCGGTTCTTGGATCTTGGACTTCCCAGCCTCCAGACCTGCAAGAAAGTTCTGTCATTTCAGCCACCTAGGCTGTGGCTGTTTGTCACAGCAGCATGAGACACCTACAACACCCAGCAAGGATGGGGGCTTAGGTCAAGACCCATGAGGGAGCTCTGGCGTGTACGCTGTACCGTGTCTCTGCCTTGAGGCAGGAGAACTAGACTTATGTACCCCCGCCCCACCAAAGTGTCAGCTAGTCACCGCTGGTCCCAGTGGCACAGGGTAGACTAGGGGAGGGTGACGGTGTAACTCCCCTGCGTGAGACAGCTTCTGTCTGCCAAGTGAGATTCACTGCAGAAGGTGCTGGCAGAAGCCATTAGGGACAGACTGTCAAAGGCTGAGGAATGGATGGGTTGCCTGGTAAAGGGAATCTGGGTGAGGCTTTAGGAGTAGCTACAAAACTGTAACCTCTCTGTGCCCCAGTTCTCCTCATTTGTAAAATGCAGATACTGATAACCTATATCTGAGCTTTGGGGTGAAGATTAAAAAAATCGCTGCATTTATATCACTGGCATAATGTACCTCACACTGGCCTTGAGGACTCAGCAAACATAAGCTATTATTACTGCCATTCGTGGAACGACCACAAACAATTAATGATCACTCACTTAATATCTCATGTAACCTTTCTGGCTCTTCAGAGTTTTTTATTTTCACTTAGTTTTAGTTTTTATTGGTGTTTCACTGACACATACCCTTGTGTTAGCTTCGTAACGATTTGAGATTTTCACACACTGTGGAGTGATCACCACACAGTTAAGTCTAGTTAATATCTGTCTCTCTACGTAGATTGGAAGCATTTTCCCCCCCTTGTGATGAGGACTTTAAAAAACTTACTCAGCAACTTGCAAACATGCCGTGTAGTATTAGTCACTTTAGTCACCATGCTACACACTGCGTCCTCATGATGTTTATCTTATACCTGGAAGTGTGTACCTTTTGACCATCATCATCGTTTTGTCCTTCTCCTCTGGCAACCACCAGTCTGTACTCTATCTATGGGCTTTGTTTTTGGTTTGGGGTTGTTAGATTCCACATGTGAGATCACACAGTATTTGTCTTTGTCTGGCTTATTTCACTTAGTTTAATACCCTCAGGGCCTGACCTAATCCTCAATGAACTCTTATGAGGTAAATTTCATTTCTACCCTGATTTATAGGTTCTGTGGGCCAGAGGTTATGTCCGCAGACCCACCAGGGCCTCCCTGGTGGCCCAGACAGTAAAGAATCCCTGTGTAATGTGGGAAACCTTGGCTTGGTCCCTGGCTTGGGAAGTTCCCCTGGAGGAGGGCATGGAAACCCCCCCCCAGGATTCTTGCCTGGAGAATCCCCTGGACAGAGGAGCCTGGCCAGCTGTAGTCCATGGGGTCGCAAAGAATTGGACATGACTGAGTGACTCAGCACACGGCCCGCACCCCCAAAATTATAGACTGAAATCCTCACCTGAAAGGTGATGGTCTTAGGAGGTGGGGCCTTTGGGAGGTGCTTAGGTCACCTAATGAGGGTGAGGGCATAGCCCTCTTACTGGGATCAGCACCCTTTTTAAAGGGTTCCCAGGAAGCTACTTTGTCCCTTCTTCCATGTGAGGACAGAGTTAGGATTGCTGTCTATGAACCAGGGAGAGGGCCCTCGCTAGATACTGAGTCTGCTGGCGCCTTAATCTTGGACTTCCCAGTCTCCAGAACCATGAAAAGTCAACTATTGTTTATAAGCCACCCATCAACGTTATTCTGTTATGGCAGCCTGAACAGTCGAAGGCACTAAGTACGGAGACTGAGACAGAGGGAGATGGCATATCTTGACCACGGTCACAGAGTTGACAAGTGGCAGGGCTGAGATTCCAGTTCAGGCTGCCAAGCCCTGCAGCCTCCAAGCAAGTCATCCTTGCCAACTCACTCTTTTAATCGTGGGATCATTTTTGTCATTCCCGACTCTTTGAATTTGCCGTCATCTCTCTTGCCTCTGAGCTTTTGCATATTATATTTTGTGTGCTGGAAATATTCTCCCCCTTTTGCCTGTTCTCCTTGGGTTTATCCTTTGAGTCTGAGCTTAGATTTGGCCTCTTCCAGAAAGTCCTCCAGGTGATCTCCTCCCACTTGTGTTTTCCTCAATCAGAGCATCTGTTAGGATGTACTGCAATTACCTGGTCACTCATCTGTCTCCCTTCCTAGACTGTGGTCCCAAAGGGGTAGGGATTTCACCTGTCTCATTTATTATTGTAACTCCAGACCCTTGCATTTTGTTTGACATATAGGGGCACTTGATAAATACTTAATAACTGAAGGAGCAATCCAGATTCAGAGTGGAATACATTGGAGTCTTACCGAAGTTACTGTTTTGTTGAATCAAAGCTACATAGACTAAATTCTTTCTGGGAAGGTTTTATAAGCGAGTCTACAGGGCTGCCTGACTAGAGTCTGTCAGCATCTATGAACAGAGCTCCCTGGTCCCCCCCAAAAGAATCATCCCCCTTACCTGGGAGGCTCCAGGAATTTAAATGAGGTTCTAGTGTAGTAAACAAGGGTTCTTCAGAGACTCTTCTGACATTTCTATTTAATCACTGCTCAGTTCATTTATTTAAAGTAATGAATTTTTTTCTTTCCACTATGACTATAAGAGAATCACATTGTTGCAAATTTGAAAAACATAGGAAAGCAACCCACCCATTATCATTTGATATGTACATTTTTGGGGAGAGTCTTCCTTTTCCCCAAGTATATGTTTTTCTTTATTTCTTTTTTTATTAATAGTAAACCTACTTACAACCATACTAGGAATATAGTTTTGTATCCTGCTACTTTTTTCACTTAGCCAAATGAGATTTTTCCCAGTTTAATTACATAGCTTTAAAAATAACCTTGCCATTTTTTTTCTTTTTTTTTTTTTCCCATCTTTTAAATTTTTTATCAAAGTAATATGTGCTCATAGTAAAAAGGGAAAGAACAGAAGGGCCTCTAATGGAAGCAGCAGTCCTGGTTCCTTCTCTCCTCTCTCCCCTCCCCAAGTCCTATTTCCCAGAGGCAAGTGCTTGAAATGTTGTTTCCATTTTTAGGTCTTCGGGTGTTTATCTCTGTAACTCCAAATAAGATGCTTATGCAGCTGTTTCTTGATGTATCGATTTAAGACATTTCCTATTGACTGTCTGCCATAGAAGATGAGGATTCGGCTTTCTGACACTGGCCCTCCCTTCCTCCTCCTCACTCTTCACATTTTTACATGAAAAAGTAATACAGTACACACGGAAAACCATGCCAACAGGGTGAAAGAAATCCTCTCACGCCACTGCTTTGGTCTTCACCTGCCCCTATTCCCAGTTTCTTGTGTGTCCACATCTGGAAACTATGTAAGATGATGGTAAACTTTCTGACATTCCACCATTTCTCCCTTGCTTGTAAACCTGGGATGACCTGTGGCCGCTTTCACCAATAGAATGCCTTGGAAGTGGTGCCATATTGGTTCTGGTCCGAGCCTTTAAGTGATTGGGCAGTTTCGGCTTGCATCCTTTTGGAACTCTTGGTCTTAAAACTCTGAGCCATGGTGTAAGAAGTCTGAGGACCCTGCTGCTGGAGAGACACGTGGGGAGACTCTGAGCAGACATGGAGAGGTAAAGGGTCCTATTGTGACCAGCTTCTAGCTGTCCCCACCAAGGCACCCAGCTTGTCACTCAAGCTGCTTGGAGCCTTCCAAGCAG
Organism: Neotragus moschatus; assembly: GCA_006410615.1. Lineage (NCBI taxonomy): Eukaryota > Metazoa > Chordata > Mammalia > Artiodactyla > Bovidae > Neotragus > Neotragus moschatus. The sequence continues at coordinate 2,031,249 of SJYA01003036.1, forward strand.
CCTAGAAGTCAGCTGAATACCACTGAGGGACCCCAGTGGATACCACATGGAGCATAACTGCTAAGCTGCCTGAATTCCTGACTCTCAAAACTGTGAGTTGTAATAACCATGGTTGTTGTTTCAAGCCAATAAGTTTTGGAATTGAGCAGAGTAGTCTCCTTCCAGAGAGACTCCATGAGTCAGAGATTCTGGGAGGGGGTTCTCTCCACCTAGCAACGGAGCCCAATAGAAAGTGTGTGCACTAATGCTTTATTGGGCTGAATACTCACAGGGAAGGAGGAACGAGGAAAAATGCAAGTGAGGCAGGAAAGGAGAGAAAGAAAATGCCACGTGGTCCATACTACAGAGTGACCCCAGCTTTACAGAAACACCACTTATCCCACGGGCCACCTTTGGGGAGGTTCCTTAGAACATCTGTATCTCAGAACTGTCTGTAGTGAGGTGGTAAGGGTGAGTCATTTACCTGCCAACTCCCTCCTGCCTCTTGTTATCTCTTACTGGTGGAATTTTGCACCGTCCTGTTTTATCTCCACCTCTGGGAACTGGTGGATGTGACGGAGGCCAGCTCTGGCCCCCACTCAGGCTAGACTGAGTAATTTTTGATTGGATGCCAGACTTTGTGAATTTCACCCTACTGGCTGCTGGAGATTGTTGTTCCTGGAACTGGCCTAGATGCTGAGGATCCAGCATTGAACAAAACAAAGGTCCCTGCCTTTGTTGAACTTTCATAATAGTGAGGGAAGACAATCAGGAAACAATAAGCATGATTCATGTTTACTGTTATTATTGTGTTACATTTGTATCCTTATGAATACTTACCCTAAACAGCCATCACTTTTAGTGACTGCATAATATTTGATTGAATGGTTTTATCACTATTTAATGATGCGTTTCTCTGTTGATGGTTAATCAGATTATTTTCTCCAGTTGGAAACATATAGAAGCTTAGAGGCTTAGGCTTCCAAGTCCAACAAACAGAAGTTGAGAGTTCATTCTGAAGTCCACTGGGGAGTAGCTACTCGTATTCTTGGGATCAAAGACTGATCTCCCTTGTTCTGTGAACTGGAGTTGCTATGGATTGGACCATCCAACCTGGTGTGCCCATGGCCAGCAAAAGAGATGACGGGCGATTTGAGGATGGCAGGAAGGACCTTACATACCCCTCTTCCTTTGTCTGCAGCTTTCTGACTACATCTGTACTCCAATATCCAGTCAGCCCACCCAGACCTAGAGTCAAGGTCTTCAGTATCTCTTGAGCCTATATTTTCCCCTTTAATCCCATGCCTTGGTCTTCATTTGGGCTTCCATTATTTCTTGCCTGTCGGTTTTGCCTTCTTGCCTCCTATTCCATTGGTCTCCAGTCTCCACTAACAATTATGTGATTTGCATTGGAGGATGTGGTGGATGCTGTTGGTGCCTTGCCCACACCCACTGATACTTTCTATTTCGACCCCAGGCACCTGCGACAATGCCTGGGGCTTTCTTGGTTGAGGAAGTGCAGAGAGATGCACGCTCAGGAGAGGATGCCCCAACTACTGAGGGTGGCTGTCCCACCTTCCTCACCTTTAAGCTGAGGGCGCCTCTGTAAAGAATGCCGAGGGCCATGAGGATATACATACGCCTTTCTGTGTGCATGTTAGCTGCTCAGTCATGTCCAACTCTTTGCGACCCCATGGACTGTAGCTCCACCAGGCCCCTCTGTCCATGGGATTTCCCAGGCAAGATGGAGTGGATTGCCATTCCCTTCTCTAAGAGATCTTCCCAACCCAGGGATTGAACCATGGTCTCCTGCAGATTCTTCACTGTCTGAGACACCAGGGAAGCCCATAGATATACGTAGAGAGGCTTCCCAGGTAGCGCTAGTGGTAAAGAACCTGCCTGCCAATGCAAGAAACATAAAGGATGTGGTTTCAGTCCCTGGGTTCAGACGATCCCTTGGAGAAGGGCATGGCAACCCACTCCAGTATTCTTGCCTGGAGAATACCATGGACAGAGGAACCTGGCAGGCTACAGTCCATGGGGTCACAAAGAGTTGAATAGAACTGAAGCGACTTAGCATGCATGCATATATATATATATATATATATATATATATAAATATATAATATAAATATAAAACACCAGAGACTCTTACCTACTGTTGATGAGTGGTAAAATGAGACTTCCCCGAGCAATGTCTTTTCTAAGCTGAGACCTGAAGGGTGAACAGAAATTAACTAAGCAAACTAGCTTAGCAAACAATGGGGAGAATAGCAGAAGAATGTTCCAGTTGTAGGCAACAAGCATGTGTGAGAGTCCTGGGGCAGGAATGATAGCATGGCCAGAGTGCAGAAAGGGAGGCCCACTGTGGCAGCCACTTGGGATGATCTGTGTCCGAAAGATGAATTTCTCTTTCCCTTTCATTTTGATTCTCTGTCTGTATACTGTTTTGAATCCCACTGTGGTCTGGCTTCATTTAAATGCATCTGAAATGAAATCTCTAATGTTAACAGTGTCAGATGTGAAGGCTTCATTTCTCTTTGGTTCTTTTTCACAGAACACTGTCTATGAATTTCAGGGGAGGATATGAGGATTTTGATTGTTTTGATTGTTTTTTTTTCCCCCCGTATGACCACATTATGTTAATTTCCCCATTGTCTTAGGGTATGAGAACATAAAAGCAATAACTCATTTATGTGAAGACTGAATGTGCAGCGAAGTTGTCATGGAAACCAGGGGAAATATTCACATTGACTTGAGTAAATTGAATAACCCCCTTTAAAAGATTGAACACAGAACTTATTTACCCAATTGTGTAGTGTGCGGAAGAGATGAGAAAATCAACATGATAAATGAGATTTTAGGGGGTTGGAAAGGGGCTGAGGATGAAGAGGGTGAGTGAATGCTTGAGGTGTGTTATTTTTATCAAAATAGTTATTCTCCTTCTTCCAAAGGCTGTGTTTTTGTTGCTGAATGTGAGTGGGGCTCCACAGTGGTAGAGAAAGGGTCCAGGGAAAATGGAAAGATAAGCTTAGGCTGTTCCATGACTCCAGATACCAGATCCCTAACCATATTTCCCTTCAGAGTCTCCTCTGAAGTCTTGGTCGGAGCAGTTGAAAGGGCTTGACAGTTTTCAGCATTTCCGCCTTTGCCTTCGGAAGAGTTGTTCCTTATGTTTCAAGCTGATTTTTAAAAAATGCTGGTTCTGTTGCTTTTTATTTTTTAAAGCGAATGCTTTAACTCTTCCCAAATAACTCCTTTAAAAAAGGTCGTGGAAGAGAGGTGAGGAAGTCAAGTTGGGGACACCCTCACTCCTGCTTATTGTGGCAGGAAGTGCTCTGAGCCCAGGGTGCAGCCCCCTGAATATGGTTATAGACCTAGAAGCATTCAGTACCAGTCCCTCTAAGGGTTGTACCAGGCGAGTGTGGGGAGCGGGTCCTGGGTTCTGGAAGGCACTGCAGCTGGTTCTTCAGGGCCACCTTGATGTTTGCACCTGAGGGCTCACTCTGAGAGATGCTTTTAAGAGGTATTTTCTCATCAGCAGCTTCCATCCCAAGCACCACAATCCTGCTTCCTCCACTGTCTACTCCAGAATACGTGATGCGGAGCCCATTGTGGAGGTATAAACTACCCAGCCTATGGTAATTTGATATAGCAGCCTGAACAAAGACAGTGTAGAGACAGGCAGGAAAATGTTTGGGGTGTATTTTGGCTTCCCTGGTGGCTCAGATGGTAAAGAATCCGCCTGCGACTCAGAAGACTTGGTTCGATCCCTGGGTTGGGAAGATCTCCTGGAGGAGGGCATGGCAACCCACTCTAGTATTCTTGCCTGGAGAATCCCCATGGGCAGAGGATCCTGGTGGGCTGCAGTCCATGGGGTCTCAAAGAGTCAGATATGACTGGACGACTCAACACAACACAGCACAGGTAGCTCATAAGCTACAGAAATGTATTTCTTAACTGTTCTAGAGGCTGGAAGTCCCAGACCAGGGTGCCAGCATAGCTGAGTTCTGGTGAGAGACCTCTTCTGGATTCTAGACCGCTGACTTCTTGCTGTGTCCCCACCTGGTGGAAAGAGGGTGAGAGAGTTCTCTGGGGTTTCTTTTTAAATTTATTTCTATATTTTTAAAATAAAATTGTATATAAGGTGTGCAGACTGCTTTGATATACATAATACATAGTGAAATAATATGGCAACCCACTCCAGTGTTCTTGCCTGGAGAATCCCAGGGACGGGGGAGCCTGGTGGGCTGCCATCTATGGGGTTGCATAGAGTTGGACACGACTGAAGTGACTTAGCAGCAGCAACAATAATTACAGTTTTTTTAATTTTGGTGTGTGTATGTATATAGCAAGAGCACTGGAAACTTGGTCTCTTAGCAGATTTCCAGTATTCCATAATAGTCTTATTAACGATAGTCATCATGCCTGTACCTTAGAGGTCTCTAGATTTTTTTGTCCTACACAACCACAGCTTTGTATCCCTTGACCAACATCTTCCCATTTCTCTCACCCTCCAGCCTCTGGTAACCAAAATCTTTTGCAAAGGATGACATAAATTGATATTCACAAAGCATTCCCCTCTGACATTAGCCCCGTTTGATGGGTAGGGAAACAGAAGCCCAGAGAAGCCAAGTGACTTGCTCAGAATTGTGTAGCTAGGATGTGGGAGAATCAGAACCAGAACTCAGATCTCCTGGCTCTTCATGAAGTACTTTTTCTTCTGTCTCAGGCAGCCCTGGGACTCTATCTCCCCTGGTGGGGAGGTCCTCCATACACTGATCTATTCTGATAACCCTAACCAAAGTCCAGGAAAAAACTGGGAAAAAGCCCTAAATGTCCAGCCTAAGAGGGACAGATGACACTTACGCTCCTTTCATATTGTGGAGTATTATGGATTATATTACTAAATGACATGCAAAATGCATAGTAACATGACCCATGTATCATAGTATAAAATGAGGGAAGAAAGCAAGATGAGAACTATCTAAATTAAATGCACTAAACAACAAAAACAAAAGAAAGCATGCATGAAATAGTGGCTGTCTTGAAATAGTTTGTCTGTTTAGGTCCTCTGAGAAGCAGAAGGCAAAAACAGGGATTAATCGTGCAAGAAATTCACTGGAGAGATGCCCAGGAAGAAAAACTGGGAGGGTTCAGAGGCAGGCAGGGAGCGCCTTGAGGGTGTGATGCAGGTCTGACACCAACGAAAGGAGAGGGAGAAGGAAGGGGGTTCAGTGCCTTCTGAGGAAGTTTCGGCCAGGCCAGTCCCAGGCAATGCTTGCGACAAAGTTGCCTGTGGGTCAGATCTGGCACTGGAATAGAACAGCCTGATTCTAGCACTGCTGCCCTGCTCAGCCGCTGGCTGGGGAAGCCCTGGGAAGAGTGGCTTGGCATGAACACCCTGGTAGTTCAGAGGTGCAGTGATTAGAGATTGTGGTCAGCCTGAGAGTCGGTTCCTGTGAGGGAAGATCTGAGCAGGGGAGCTCCATGGCTGCAGCTGCTGGGCCACTATTATAGTGAAGCATATGGTGAAGACACTTCTTGATGGTCTTGGGAAGATTCAGGCTTTTGGCTGAATCCTGCCCTCCAAATACAGGCTCGTCTCATTAACAGCTGTACTTTCCTGTTCTCGTGCCCAGCAAAGGTGTGCTGTGTCACTTGAGAAGATGAGACCTGTCCCTCCATCTCTCATAACAGGAAATTGTAACAGCTGCCCCCAAATGAATGAAGGACTTTGCCAAGTTTATCTTCTCTGACTTACTACGTGCACCATATCCTTTGGGGAAGAGATGCTTAGCAATATTAACGGTCTAATGTTTTTAGAAAGTGATTTTTGGTGAGCCTGGCTGCAGAGGAAGGTAATTGATTAGGTCAGGAAGGGGGCTTGAACCGCCTATATGTGGTTTTAAAGTGAAAGTGAAAGTCGCTCAGTTGTGTTCCACCCTTGTGACCCCATGGACTATAGTCCATGGAATTCTCCAGGCCAGAATACTGGAGCGGTCAGCCTTTCCCTTCTCCAGGGGATCTTCCCAACCCAGGGATAGAACCTAGGTCTCCGGCATTGTAGGCAGATTCTTTACCAGCTGAGCCACAAGGGAATCCCTGAGTGGTTTTAAGGTCTCCCTAAATATGGTTCAGAGCTCCACGAAGGACCACTGAACATCCTTCGCTAAACTAATGCCTGGCTCTCAGTAAGTACTCAATACATTGCTTATTAAATTAAAAGAATGATTAAAAGGAAAGCAAATGATAAATAGAGTCTGTGCATCGTTAAGTCAGCAAACGTTGATTGAAGATTTGTTGAACTTGGTCCTGCTCAACAGTGTACCTGCCCACCCTTTACCCCTCAGAAGACCTGTGATGGTTAATTTCATGTGTCTCTGGGTCCCAGGGTACCCACATTAAACATTATTCAGGTGCATCTGTGAGGATGTTTCTGATGAGATTAGAAGTGAATCAGTGAACTCAAGAGAAGTAAATCAGCTTCCTGATGTGGGTGGGCAGCATCCAATCCACTGGGAGCCTGAATAGAGCAAAAGCAGAGGAAGAAGGGATTTTCCTCTTCCTGCCTCACTGCTTGAGCTGGGACGTCTCATCTCCCGTCTTTGGCTAGGATTTACACTGTCAGCTCCACTGGGACTCAGACCTTTGAACTTGGGCTGAATTACAGGACCAGCTTTTCTGGGTGTCCAGTTCACAGACAGCAGATGGTGGGACTTCTTAGCCTCCGTAATGATGTGAGCCAGTTCTTCATAATAAATCTCAATCTGTCTTTCTCAGATTTATTATGAGGGATTTTATAATTATATAATATTGGTTCTAGTTCTCTGGAGAACCTGGACTAATAATAAGCTCTAGAAAATTTGTTTCTTGTAGCCTATCACCTTGTCATTTTCTTTAGGGGTCTAATATCAATAATTCTTGGTCTCCAGCCCAATTGTTTGGTCATAACTTCTACAGTTTTGTAGTTTTCCATTTATTCCACCTTTACTGCTTGGAGACATAAAGGTCTCCAAGCATAGTTTCAGGCAGTTGGTGTTGGACTCTGAATAAAATATGTTCAGATCATCTACCGCTACATGAAAAATGACCTACTCACAAAAAGGCTGGAAAAAAATATTTGATATTATTGGTTATGATTCTGTATTGACTGAGAAGTAGTGTTCTTATTTCCCATCTCATGTAGTTGTGTCAGAGAGTTGCTGGGGTTGGAGTCATCTAAGTCTTGACTGGGTTGCCCATACAAAATGGTTCAAACATCTGAAAGCTGATGTTGGCTGTTGGCTAGGAGCTCTCAGTTGACATTGTTGCCCAGGGCACCTTCATGTGGCCTCTCCATGCATCTGGATTTCTTGTAGCCTAGTAGTCTGGTTCTAAGAGTGGGTGTTTCAAGTGATAAGAAGTGCTGACTAACCATCTCTTAAAACTTGGATCAGAAACTGGAATAGGGTGATTTCCACCATATTCGATAGATCAAAGCAGTCAAAGAATTCCATCTGTTAGTAGGAGGAGTGTTAAAATATGTGGCCTCTTGAAAATAACCACAGATGGTTTCTACTGTTAAAGAATGCAGAGTTAATACAGAAATGATAATGATAGTGGTAAAGTTAACACGGAGACAGTAGGCTGAACAATGGCCACCCAATTATATACTGGGTTGTAATCCCTGGAATCGGTAAATATTACCTTATGAGAACAAAGAGTCTTTGCAGATGTGATTGAATTAGTAATGGGGGAGATTACTTCAGATTGTCCCAGTGGACACGAAATCCGGTCACAAGTGTCCTTATAGGAGGAAGGCAGAGAGAGAGATGGTACACAGAGAAGAGGAGAAGGCAGCATGAAGACGGAGGCAGAGACTGGAGCAATGCAACCACAAGCCAAGGAATGTGCGCAGCTCCCAGAGGGTGGGACAGGCAAGAAGCAGGTTCTGCCCTAGGGTTTCTGGAGGGAGCATAGCTGTGCTGACACCTCAGTATCATCTCAGTAAAACCAATTTCCACATGATGGCCTCCAGAATTGGCAGAGACTGAATTTCTGTTATTTAAGACCCTGAATTTGAGATAATTTGTGACACCAGTCTCGGAAAACTAATGCAAAGCTAGATAATGACCAGAGTGTGAACAGGGTTATAAAAGAAACTACATGGGAGAGACCTGAGATCCAACCCAGTGGGGAGAGAGAGTTGGGCAGGAAATGTCTCTTTACAGCCTGACTCTGAATCCCCAGGAAGAGTATGTGGCACAGGATGGAGTAGCCGAGGGCTGGAGCCATACTTTCCTGTTGACAACTCAAGTGTGTTTTTAGGTTGTGGTGAGGTTTCAATGAGTAAAGGGAAATTTGTAAATGCTCGGCACATAGCGAACACTTTTAAAAAGCTAGTTGTTAGTACTGTCATTATTTCCTTTGGGATTTGGTGAAGGATATCTATTGTTTTTCTGGTGCTGAACTTGACTCCTATTTTCGCCATGATTCATGTCTGCTTTTGACTATGTTTTCAGGTTATTTCCCTTTTTTGGTATCACACTGCCCAGTTCATTGCCAAAGTGCTCTGCCATTGTCAAGGAGAACCAAACAGCTGCTACACAAGAGACCAGGGCTTAGGACACGTTCCTCATCTATTTCCCTAGTTCAGTTCAGTTCAGTTCAGTTGCTTAGTTGTGTCCAACTCTTTTTGAACCCATGCACTGCAGCATGCCAGTCCTCCCTGTCCATCACCAACTCCCGGAGCTTACTCAGACTCGTGTCCATTGAGTCAGTAATGCCATCCAACCATCTCATCCTCTGTCATCCCCTTCTCCTCCTGCCTTCAATCTTCTTCAACATCAGGGTCTTTTCAAATGAGTTGGCTCTTTTCATCACGTGGCCAAAGTAGTGGAGTTTCAGCTTTACCATCAGTTCTTCCAATGAATATTTAGGACTGATTTCCTTAAGGATTGACTGATTGGCTCTCCTTACAGTCCAAGGGACTCTCAAGAATCTTCTCCAGCACTGAAGTTCAAAAGCATCAATTCTTCAGTGCTCAGGTTTCTTGTGGTCCAACTCTCACATCCATACACGACTACTGGAAAACCATAGCCTTGACTAGACAGACCTTTGTTGGTAAAGTAATGTCTCTGCTTTTTAATATACTGTTTACGTTGGTCATAGCTTTTCTTCCAAGGGGCAAGTGTCTTTTAACATCATGGCATCAGTCACCATCTGCAGTGATTTTGGATACCCCCAAAATAGACAGAGGGCTTGATGAACTATGGATGGAGGTTTGTAGCATTGTACAGGAGACAGGGATCCAGACAATCCCCATGAAAAAGAAATGCAAAAGAGCAAAATGGCTGTCTGAGGAGGACTTAAAAATAGCTGTGAAAAGAAGGAAAGTGAAAAGCAAAGGAAAAAAGGAAAGATATACCCATCTGAATGCAGAATTCTAAAGAATAGCAAGAAGAGATAAGAAAGACTTCTTCAGTGATCAGTGCAAAGAAATAGAGGAAAACAATAGAATAGGAAAGACTAGAGATCTCTTCAAGAAAATTAGAGATACCAAGGGAACATTTCATGCAAAGATGGGAACAATAAAGGACAGAAATGGTAGGGACCTAACAGAAGCAGAAGATATTAAGAAGAGGTGGCAAGAATACACAGAGGAAGTGTACAAAAAAGGTCTTCACATCCCAGATAATCATGATGGGTGATCACTCACCTAGAGCCAGACATCCTAGAATGTGAAGTCAAGTGGGCCTTAGGAAGCATCACTAGGAACAAAACTAGTGGACATGATGGAATTGCAGTTGAGCTATCTCAAATCCTGAAAGATGATGCTGTGAAAGTGCTGCCCTCAATACACCAGCAAATATAGAAAACTTGGCAGTGGCCACAGGACTAGAAAAGGTCAGTTTTCATTCCAATCCCAAAGAAAGGCAATGCCAAAGAATGTTCAAAATACTGCATAGTGCACTCATCTCACACGCTAGTAAAACAATGCTTAGAATTCTCCAAGCAATACGTGAACTGTGAACTTCCAGATGTTCAAGCTGGTTTTAGAAAAGGCAGAGGAACCAGAGATCAAATTGCCAACATCCGCTGGATCATGGAAAAAGCAAGAGAGTTCCCGAAAAACATCTATTTCTGCTTTATTGACTATGCCAAAGCCTTTGACTGTGTGGATCACAATAAAATGTGGACAATTCTGAAAGAGATGGGAATACTAGACCACCTGACCTGCCTCTTGAGAAATCTGTATGCGGGCCAGGAAGCAACAGTTAGAACTGGACATGGAACAACAGACTGGTTTCAAATAAGCAAAGGAGTACGTCAAGGGTGTATATTGTCACCCTGCTTATTTAACTGCTATGCAGAGTACATCATGAGAAACACTGGGCTGGAAGAAGCACAAGCTGGAATCAATATTGCTGGGAGAAATATCAATAACCTCAGATATGCAGATGACACCATCCTTATGGCAGAAAGTGAAGAAGAACTAAAGGGCCTCTTGATGAAAGTGAAAGAGGAGAGTGAAAATGTTGGCTTAAAGCTCAACATTCAGAAAACGAAGATCATGGCATCTGTCTCATCACTTCATCGGAAATAGATGGGGAAACCTTGCAAACAGTGTCAGACTTTATTTTTGGGGGACTCCAAAATCAGTGCAGATGGTGATTGCAGCATGAAATTAAAAGATGCTTATTCTTTGGAAATAAAGTTATGAACAACCTAGATAGTTTATTAAAAGGCAGAGACATTACTTTGTCAACAAAGGTCCATCTAGTCAAGACTATGGTTTTTCCTGTGGTCATGTAGGATGTGAAAGTTGAAATATAAAGAAAGCTGAGTGCTGAAGAATTGATGCTTTGAACTGTGGTATTGGAGAATACTCTTGAGAGTCCCTTGGACTCCAAGAAGATCCCACTAGTCCATCCTAAAGGAGATCAGTCCTGGGTGTTCATTGGAAGGACTGATGTTGAAACTGAAACTCCAATACTTTGGCCACCTCATGCGAAGAGCTGACTCACTTGAAAAAACCCTGATGCTGGGAAAGATTGAGGGGAGGAGGAGCAGGAGACGACAGAGAATGAGATGGTTGGGTGGCATCACCAACTCAATGGACATGGACCAACTCAATGGACATGGGTTTGAGTGGACTCCGGGAGTTGGTGAGGGACAGGGAGGCCTGGCATGCTGTGGTTCATGAGGTCACAGAGTCTGACACGAATGAGTGACTGAAATGAACTGAACTCTGCATATAAATTAAATAAGCAGGGTGACAATATACAGCCTTGACATACTCCATTCCCAATTTGGAACCAGTCTGTTGTTCCATGTCCAGTTTTAACTGTTGCTTCTTGACCTGCATACAGCTTTCTCAGGAGGCAGGTAAGGTGGTCTGGTATTTCCATCTTTGAGAATTTTCCAGTTTGTGATCTATACAGTCAAAGGCTTTGGCGTAGTCAATGAAGCAGAAGTAGATGTCTTTCTGGAATTCTCTTGCTTTTTCAATGATCTAGTGGATGTTGGTAATTGGATCTCTGGTTCCTCTGCCTTTTCTAAAGCCATCTTGAACATCTGGAACTTCATGGTTCACCTATTGTTGAAGCCTGGCATGGAGAAATTTGAGCATTACTTAGTCAGCATGTGAGATGAGTGCAATTGTGTGGTAGTTTGAGCATTCTTTGGCATTACCTTTCTTTGGGATTGGAATGAAAACTGACCTTTTCCAGTCCTGTGGCCACTGCCGAGTTTTCCATATTTGCTGGCATACTGAGTGCAGCACTTTAAAAATCATCATCTTTTAGGATTTGAGATAGCTCAACTAGAATTCCATCATGTCCACTAGCTTTGTTCCTAGTGATGCTTCCTAAGGGCCACTTGACTTCACATTCCAGGACGTCTGGCTCTAGGTGAGTGATCCCACCACTGTGGTTATTTGGATCATGAAGATCTCTTTTGTGTAGTTCTTCTGTGTTCTTGCCACCTCTTCTTAATATTTTCTGTTTCTGTTAGGTCCCTGCCATTTCTGTCCTTTATTGTGCCCATCTTTTCATGAAATGTTCCCTTGGTATCTCTAATTTTCTTGAAGAGATCTCTAGTCTTTCCCATTCTATTGTTTTCCTCTATTTCTTTGCACTGATCACTGACCTTCACTTTCTTATCTCTTCTTGATATTCTTTGGAATTCTGCATTCAGATGGGTATATATTTCCTTTTCTCCTTTGCCTTTAGCTTCTCTTGTTTTCTCAGCTATTTGTAAGACCTCTTCAGACAATCATTTTGCCTTTTTGCATTTCTTTTTCTTGGGATGGTCTTGATCACTGCCTCCTGTTCAATGTCACGAACCTCTGTCCATGGTTCTTTGAGCACTCTATCTATCAGGTCTAATCCTTTGAATCTATTTGTCACTTCCACTGTATAACTGTGAGGAGTTTAATTAGGTCATACCTGAATGGTCTAGTGGTTTTCCCTTCTTCCTTCAATATAAGTCTGAATTTTGCAGTAAGGAGTTCATGATCTGAGCCACAGTCAGCTCCTGGTCTTGTTTTTGCTGACTGTATAGAGCTTTTCCATCTTTGTCTGCAAAGAATATAATCAGTCTTATTTTAGTATTGACCATCTGGTGGTGTCTATGTGTAGAGTCATCTCTTTTGTTGTTGGAAGAGGGTGTTAGCCATGACCAGTGTGTTCTTTTGGGAAAATTCTATTAGCCTTTAGCCTGCTTCATTTTGTACTCCAAGGTCAAATTTGTCTATTGCTCCAGGTATCTCTTGACTTCCTACTTTAGCATTCCAGTCCCTATAATGAAAAATACATCTTTTTTTGGGTGTTAGTTCTAGAAGGTCTTGTAGGTCTTCATAGAACTGTTCAACTTTAGCTTCTTTAGCGTTATTGGTTCTTCAGCATTACTGATTCAACTTTAGGATTACCTTGTCTAACTGAATGAAACTATGAGCCATGCCGTGTAGGATCACCCAAAATGGGCGGGCCATGGTGGAGAGGTCTGACAAAATGTGGTCCACTGGAGAAGGGAATGGCAAACCACTTCAGTATTCTTGCCTTGAGAACCCCATGAACAGTATGAAAAGGCAAAAAGAGAGGACATTGAAAGATGAACTCCCTGGGTCAGTAGATGCCCAGTATGCTACTTGAGATCAGTGGAGAAATAACTCCAGAAAGAATGAAGAGATGGAATCACAGCAAAAACAGCACCCAGTTGTGGATGTGACTGGTGATAGAAGTAAAGTCTGATGGTGTAAAGAGCAATATTGCCTAGGAACCTGGAATGTTAGGTCCATGAATCAAGGCAAATTGGAAGTGGTCAAACAGGAGACGGCAAGAGTGAACATTGACATTTTAAGAATCAGTGAACTAAAATGGACTAGAATGGGTGAATTTAACTCAGATGACCATTATATATATATATATATATATATCTACTACTACTGTGGACAAGAATTCCCTTAGAAGAAATGGAGTAGCCATCACAGTCAACAAAAGAGTCCGAAATGCACTACTTGGATGCAATCTCAAAAACAACAGAATGATCTCTCTTTTTTTCCAAGGCAAACCGTTCAATGTTATAGTATGACAGTAATTTCCCTAGTAACCCAGACTTTACCTCTGGAGTGAGTCAAGTCCTTGGGAATCTAGGCACCATCTCTTTAGGAAATCTTCCATTTAACAGCATTCTCTTGATTTCAATGACACGTGACAAATATATAATAGTCATAAGTGTACAGATCATAAGTAGGTAGCTTGATAAATTTTTCGTGTGTATAAAACTGTGTAACCATCATCCTGATTAAGAACATACTAAGCCCCCAGCAAGCTCAGCCGCGCTTCTTTCTAGTCGTTTTCTCTCAAAGAGAAATGCTATTTTAGCTTCTTTCACTTAATGAATCTGTTTTTGAGCTGCATGCAAACAGGATCACACTGTATGCACTTTTTTGAGTGCCTGTCTGGCTTCTTTTCTGCAACCTATTTTTGAGACCCGCTTATGTTGCTTCACGTGGCTATTCTTCATTTTTAGTTGTGCTTCACTCCACTGTACAAACGCGCCACAGCTGACGGACATTTGGACTGCTTTCACTTTATGGTAATTACAAGTAAAGCTGCTACAAACATTCTTATGTTAGTTAAACTTTTTGGTGCATGTATATATTAATTTTGTTATGGATATACCCAGGAGTGAAATTGCTGACTTACAGGGAATATATTCAGCTTTTGTTGTTGCTGCTGCTGCTAAGTTGCTTCAGTTGTGACGGACTCTGTGCGACCCCATAGACGGCAGCCTAGGTAGCCAATTTTCCAAGGCCCAGTTTCTATCAATGGACACCCTCCCCAGCCATGGTTCCCTACATCATTGTTGACACTTGGTATTGATATTCAACTGACCCCGCACCACTATTTTTTCTCTCTGAATCAGTGGTATTTTTGTCACACATTTTCTGGACCTCGTCTTCTGTTCTATTTGTCTACCCTCAGGCCTCTTTACCATCTTAATTATTTTAACTTTATAGTAAATATTGATATTTGGTGATATAAATCTGTAGCTTTGTTTTTTGTCAAGATGGCCTTGGTTATTTTTGGCTGTGAGCATCTTCATATAAATTTAATGGTCATTTTATTAATTTCTCAGAAAGAACCCTGCTGGAATATTGAGTGGGATGGCGTTGAATCTATAGATAACTGGGAAGAATTTCTGTTTAAACAATATTGAGTTTTCCAGTTTATGAACTATCTCTTACTTGCTGCCATTAATTTCAGTATTTTTTAATTTCTCTCAACAGGATTTTGAACTTTACAGTACCTGACCTGGCTATTGTGTGAGTTCATATTTTGGATTAAATCATAAGATTAATGGATGCAAATGAGTGTTATGAACTGTGAAATGTTATGCATTATTAACCAGGGAAAAACACATTTGTATTTGCTTTTATAAGAGCCCCCATATCCCCCTTCATTTTTTTCTGATGGCTCTCAATTTTGTTGTCAAGCTGTCAAGCTTTCTAGAGGCTCTAAGATCTCTCCTGAATAGCCAAGTCACTCCAGGCCTATTCTGCATGGTTCTTGTACATCCATAGAAAAGGATGACCTCTTCTACTTTATCTTTCTTTTACAAAGTTGCCATCCATTATCTAAATCCAGGGACCCATGAATTCACCTATTGAAATAGTATTTATTGAGCACATACTATTGGGTATGAGTTGGTTGTCTACCCAGCAGCCATCCCCCGTTCTGCATTGCGGAGAGTACTCTCTTTTTGTTCAGGCGTCAGTTGATGATACACCCAGAGAAGATGGGCTGCTCTCTTCCCCTGGCCTCGGGGCATGGGCCTCAATTGGCCTAAGCCAGGCATACTCATCCCTTTCTCTTTAGCAGTGGCTGGCTTAGCACTGTCATGTCCTCTCTTCTTGGCAATGAACAGTAAGGATCAGAAAACCTCTAATGCTCTGGTATCATTGAATTAAGCTGTCTGGACCACCCATGCCTGGGCTTTTTGTGGAAGAAACAACAAACCTCTTTCAGTGTCATTTAAACCACTTTTAGTTCAGTTCTCTCTTACATGCAGCCCAAAGCACCTTAGTCAGCTAATGGTCTTAGTTTGAGTTGTCACTGAAGCAGCCTCTGGGGCAAGGATTTGGGTGGAAATAGTCTATTAGGCTAGGCAAGATAAGGGAAAGGGGAGAGGCCAGGAAGGGAAGGGAGCTGATAAAGTGTTCATGATCAGGCTAGTTACCACTGTAGGGGTCACAGAGTTTAATCTCTCTCTGCTTAACTCTGGAAAATGGCAAAGAACAGGGCTTTGTAGGCTACAGTCCACAGCCAATCTGGCTTGTCACCTGTTTTATAAAGTCTTGTTGGAATACATTCACTCCAATTCACTTATATACTGTCCATGGCTCTTGCATTCTACAGCGGCAGAGTGGAGTAGCTCTGAGAGACTGTATGATCCACAAAGCCTAAAATATTTATTACCATCTGGCCTCTGAATAAGGGGCTTTCCTGGTGGCTCAGATGGTAAAGAATCTGAGTGCACTGCATGAGACTGGGTTTGATCCCTGCATTGGGACGATCCCCTGGAGAAGGGAGTGGCTACCCACTCCAGTATTCTGCCTGGAGAATTCCGGGGACAGAGGAGCCTGGTGGGCTACCATCCATGAGGTTGCAAAGAGCTGGACATGACTGAGCAACTAACACTCGTTCACTCATTCCTCAGTAAGAAGTGTGTTGACCCTAGTTTAAGAGAACATGCATGCTTAAGTTATCTCCCCTGAGGGAGTGGAGGAACTGGGGTATTTATACATACCTCAAGTCAGCCCTACCCTCAAGGGTGTATTAATTTGCCAGTACTTCGAACTTATCCCGTGCAGAGTGGTAAGACAGAGTGCGCCCTGGCCACCATCAATGGGTTCTGCTCCAAGCGAAGATATGTAGAGACTGGCCATTGGCAGTTAGACAGCTGTGAACCCTGGTGGTAAGATCCAAAGGGTCTGTGTACCCACAGGGACTGCACCGTCAGTACAGCCAGAGATGACCTCCAGCGTCTCTCAGTCCCGAGGCAAGGCTGGAAACTCCTGAACATTTAAAGCTTAAAAGAATTTTTTATTTTTAGCTGTGCTGAATCTTCACCGCTGTGTGGGCTTTTTTCTGCTTGTGGGGCTTCTCATTTTGTGGCTTTTTTGCTGTGGAGTGCAGGCTCTAGAGTGCACAGATTTTAGTAGCTATGGCACCTGGTCTCTCTCAGTAGTTGCAGTTCCCAGGCTCTTGGAGCGCAGGCTCGATTGTTGTGGTGCATGGGCTTAGTTGCTCCGTGGCTTGTGGGATCTTCCTGGACCAGGGATCAAAGCCATATCTCCTGCATTGGCAGGTGGATTCTTTAAAGATCCAGGTAAGATTAACTCTAACCAGTTCTTGCTCACTCAGGGATGGGGGTCTTCTCAGGGTCCCACTCACTTCTGTAGCTCTCCCACCCTTTCTCTGTTCCCTTCCCTCCCACCATTAGCCCAAACACAGAACTTGGTGTCTTCTGCAATGCCTACTGGAAGCCTATTCACATTGGGAGTTCATGGCACTCTACTGAAGCTGGGGGCCTCAGGACTGGGTGATTTTCTGGCACACCCAGGCTTCTAGATCCTTCTATTCTCTCTCTAACTCTGTCCCTCCCCTTTCCCATAGGGCTTTAAAACCTTTTTTCTGTTTATTGTACAGGTCATTTCCTGCTAGTGTCCACCTCCAAATTTCCTTTCCTAAATGCTTTTAGGGCCTCAGCAAAACAAGGGGCTCATCTTCTATCAAGTTAAAAAAGACCAAAAGGAACAAACTAAACTATTTTTTATGTTTTTCCACCAGACCAAAACATGCATCTTGTTTGCAGAATTGTGAGGGCCCCTATGGAAACATTTTCCTGTGTTCTGTGATTCTGCCAAATCCTCCGAGTTTCATCTCTTCCTTTGCCAGGTTAGTTTCAGGATTCACACAGTCAAGTGGTTGGAACACACATTTGGCCTGTTCTGCTTGTGTTTTGCTTTTAAAACAGAGACAGCATGTCTCACTCCAATGATGTTAGACCTGCAGATCTGTGGAGCTCAATCTTTTTGGTACCAGGAACTGATTTCGTGGAAGACAATTTTTCCATGGATTGGGGGTGAGGGGGATGGTTTTGGGATGACTCAAGTACATTACATTTATTGTGCACTTTTGTTGGTCAGTGGCTAAATTGTGTTTGACTCTTTGTGACACCACAGGCTGCAGCATGCCAGGCTTCCCTGTCCTTCACTATCTCCTGGAATTTGTTCAACCTCATGTGCACTGAGTCAGTGATGCCATCCAACCATCTCATCCTCTCTTGCCCCCTTCTCCTCTTGCCCTCCATCTTTCTCAGCATCAGGGGCTTTTCCAGTGAGTCAGATCTGCACATCAAGTGGCCAAAGTATTGGAGCTTCACCTTCAACATCAGTCCTTCTAACAAATATTCAGGATTCATTTCCTTTAGGATTGACTCCTTGATCTCCTTGCTGTCCAAGGGACTCTCAAGAGTCTTCTCCAACACCACAGTTCAAAAGCCTCAATTCTTCAGTGCTCAGCCTTCTTGGTAGTCCAACTCTCACATCTGTACACGACTACTGGAAAAACCATAGCTTTGACTGTACAGCTCTTTGTTAGCAAAGGGATGTAGGGATGTCTCTGTTTTTTAATATGCTGTCTAAATTGTCATAGCTTTTCTTCCAAGGAGCAAACGTCTTTATATTTCGTGGCTGCAGTTATGGTCCATAGTGATTCTAAAGCCCAATAAGATAAAATTTGTCATAGTTTCTACTTTTATTTCTAATCTAGTGCCACCGCTGATCTGACAGCAAGTCCCAGTTTGAGGCTTGAAGTTTGGGGACCCTTGCTATAGTGCCTCATGTCATTACACTGTGTCAGCTCCTTGGAAGAACTCTCTGTCCTGATTTCATGATAGCTATTTAAGTAGGGCATCTAAATGCAGTCTAGAAAGTTCCCTTCATATGAAAGTTCCCAAGAACTTAGATCTCTGCTTTAATTTTTTTAGGGAGGATAGTAGTTGGTATATAAGTGAAAAGTGATTAATACTATGAAAGCAGAATCAGGTTCAGCAAATTCTGCACTGTGAATTGTGCTTGGAAAGGTCCCACCAGTAAAGCATTTACAAGGGGTCCTGTGTTCTTCTGCTCCCACAAGGAACATTCCAGGTCAGTTTCATCCCCTATATGCAAGTAGAAAGTTCAGGAGTGTGGTTTTGATTTTGTAAAATTTGTTCTTTTTCGTTCCTCTCAAATGATCTGATTGTTTTCTTAGCTCATTTAGAAGTAAAAATGGAAAGGTTAGACAATTTAAATATTCTAAATATATTTGTATTCATTTCCAGGAAGTCACGTCACCCTCCCAGATTTGTGTCAGTTCAGGTCAGTCAGTTGCTCAGTCGTGTCTGACTCTCTGCGACCCCATGGACTGCAGCACGCCAGGCCTCCCTGTGCTTGGGCCAGAGTTTTGTTTTCCAAGCCAGCGTGTGTCTCTGCTGTACATTTTCAGCATTTAAAATGAAAGATTACTTTTCATTGGAATTCTCTAGGTTTTAGAGAGAAATCTCTCTTTTATTTTTAAGCTATAGAATCAAACGACATCTCTTGCAGGCTTTGACATCAAGCTGCATTACTGAAAAACAGTGGGGTTCAAGAACCTGAGTTTATTGTATTTGTTATTTTTTCAGCTTTATTGAGATATCATTGACAAATAACATTGTATACGTTTAAGGTACACAATGTCACGGTTTGATATACTGATATCCTGTGAAATGATTATCACAATAAGGTTAGTTAACACATCTGTCACTTCACATAGTTACCATTTGTGTGTGTGTGTATGAACATTTATGGTCCATTCTCTTAGCAGCTTTCAACTATATAGTTAAGTACTGTTCACTGTAATCACCATGCTGTACATTAGATTCCCAGAAGTTATTTATCTCATAACTGGAAATTTGTAATCTTTGACCAATATCTCCCCATTTTCCCCACCCTCAGCCCCTGGTAACCACCAATCTACTCTATGAGTTTCTATGAGTTTGAGTTTTTTAGATTCCACATATAAATTATATCATACAGTATTTGTCCTTCTCTGTTGGACTTATTTCATTTTGCATAATGTCCCCAAGGTCCATCCATCTTGTTGCAAATGGCAGGATTTCTTCTTTTTTTTTTTTTATGGCTGAATAAATTCCATGATATGAAATATATACATGTGTGTGAGTGAAAGTTGCTCAGCCATGTCAGACTCTTTGCAACCCCGTGGACTGTAGCCCACCAGGGTTCTCTGTCCATGGAATTCTCTAGGCAGGAATACCGGAGTGGGTAACCATTTCCTTCTTCCGGGGATCTTCCCAACCCAGGGATCAAACCCAGGTCTCCTGCATTTCAGGCAGATTCTTGATCGTCTGAGCCAGCAGGGAAGGCGCATCTTCTTTATGACTGAATAATATTCCATCACATATAGATCTATTCTTTATTCATTCATCCCTAGCTGGGCATTGAGGTTGTCTCCATATCTGGGCTTTGTGAATGACGCTGCAGTAAGCAAGCAGGTACAGCCATCTCTTCAAGATTCTGTTTTCATTCCATTCAGGAGCTTGCTTTTAAAATAAGCACCTCAGACAAGCTACATAATTTGCAGGGCCTCGAGCAAAATGAAAACATGGGGGATCCTTGTTAAAAAGTTTTAGAAATTTCCAGATGCCAGCAGTGGCATGAAGCCCTCCGAGCAGTGGGCTGCGTGTAATTGCTGGCCCTGCAAACGAGCTGGTCCTGACCTCAGGAAATTGCTTTGTGATCCATGTTTTGAAAAACTCTGCCTTAAGTTTCCTGACCGTGACATGGATGTGAATGAAGCGTTTATAACTGGCATTAAGTGTAGAATTTGATTTTGTTGCTTTGTGTGAATACAACATGGAAAATATTTTGAATGACATTTCCCCAATTCTTATTTATTTTCTGTTTTTGCACATTACTCTACACAAGTAGTTTTGCCCCCAGAGAACATCTGACAATATCTGGGGACATTTTTGGTTGTCAGAACTGGGGGTGGTACTACTAGCATCTATTGGGTAGATACTAGGAACACCGCTAAACACCCTACAATGCACCGGACAGCCCCTAATCAAAAATTACCTGGCGCCAACTGTCAGTAGCGCCAAGGTGGAGAAACTGGGCTATATGTTACATAGTGGGCCCCTACCCACTCCCAGGATGTGAAATCAGAGACCTAAGGAGGCTAAGCACTTTTATTTATGATTTCTTTGTAGTAAAAAATAAATTCATCTTGTTTCAGGAAGGAACTGTCAGTGTAATTTCTAAAGATACATGCAGTCTAACATAAAAATAACTAGGAAATCAGTGGAAATGTGTTTTCAAGGACGCCCTGTAAACTGAGGACAAATGTTCAGGCTTCAGCTTGTCCGCTGAGGTTAGCGCTTGTGCCCTGGGCCAAGTCACCATCCCGCTAGTGGCGTCTTGTCTGCTTCCTGATTTAGAAAAGTCAAACCCACCTGCTGTCGTGAAAAACGCCTTCTAGAAGCTGCCAGGTAATTGGGCGATATTTCTGGACTTGCTTCCCTCTCTGGTGTGCATCAGTTAAACTTTTGACTCTTCGGTGCTTTCTGGAGAAAGTAATAATCGGGAACAAAATCGACTTGGTTCTTTTCTCCCCCTTTGCCCTGTATTTGTAAAGATTAATCTTCAGTATCTATGAGTGCAGGGTGATTTGCGCAAACTGCAGTCGCTTTATCAATATCAACCTGGCCTCCATTGATCAAATGCTCGTTTAGCCGCTTGCTGCGTCTGCTGGAAACAGCTCAGGGACCAGGAGGGAAGGGAAAGGGCCCCTTTAGGCCGCTCTCTTGCCTTGGAGTTTCTGCTGTTTTCTGAGATGATCTGGCATGTCACTGTCGGCACGGTCACTTAGAGGGGGGTGTCTGGAGATGCTGCTGTGGGTGAGACACTGTGGAATAAACCTGTCAGTGGCAAAGATGAGTAAAGCAGTGGTTGAACAGTCCCAACTGAGTTGCTTTTCTTCTTTGTCTCCCACACTGGATTCCGTTGACTTGTGTCTGTGATCTCTTGTGGGCCTGTGAATACAAGTGATACATCTCCATTTGATTAGAGGAGTTTGTGTGTAAAACAAGACACGGGTGTAAGTGAGGTCATACTGTTCTTGTCTTTCTGTGTCTGGCTTGTTTGCTGGTAAGTCACTTCGGTCGTTTCCGACTCTGTGCGACCCCACAGACGGCAGCCCACCAGGCTCCCCCGTCCCTGGGATTCTCCAGGCAAGAACACTGGAGTGGGTTGCCATTTCCTTCTCCAATGCATGAAAGTGAAAAGTGAAAGCTAAGTCGCTCAGTCGTGTCTGACCCTCAGCGACCTCATGGACTGCAGCCTTCCAGGCTCCTCCATCCATGGGATTTTCCAGGCAAGAGTACTGGAGTGGGGTGCCATTGCCTTCTCTGCTGGTTTGTTTATATATACATATATATGTGTATGTATAGATGACATTTTCTTTATCCATTCATCCACTGATGAACTTTTATATTGCTTCCGTGTCTTGACTATTATGAGTAATGCAGTTATTGCTTCAAAATACTGATTTCAGTTCCTTTGGACAAATGAAAGTGAAAGTGAAAGTCACTCAGTTTTGTTCGACTCTTTGTGACCCCCATGGACTATACAGTCCGTGGAATTCTTCAGGCCAGAACACTGGAGTGGGTAGCTGTTCCCTTCTCCAGGAGATCTTCCCAACCCAGGGATTGAACCTAGGTCTCCCACATTGCAGGTGGATTCTTTTCCAGCTGAGCCACAGGGGAAGCCCAGAAATAGGTCATATGGCAGTACTATTTTTAGCTTTTTGAGAAACCTCCATGCTGTTTCCCATAGTGGCTGTACCAGTTTACAATCCCACTAACAGTACATTAAGGGTTCCCTTTTCTCTCCATTCTCACCAACACATCTCTTTAAAAATCTTCAATTTTAAAATAATAGCCATTCTAACATAAACGTGAGGTGATAATCTCATTTTGGTTTTGATTTACATTTCCCTGATGGTTAATGATGTTGAGTACCTTTTCGCAGGCTTGTTGGGCCATTTGTACAGCTTCCTTGGAGAAATGTCTGCTCAGATCCTTTGCCCATTTTAAAATCAGGTTATTTGCATTTTTGCTTCTAAGCTGTATGGGTTCCTTATATATTTTGGATATTAACCCCTTATCAGAGAGATGGCTGGCAAATATTTTCTCCCATTCTCTGGGCTGTCTTGTCATATTGCTGATGGTTCTCTTTGTTGTGAAGAAGTGGAAGTGTTCAAAGGGTACTAAGTTTCAGTTATGTAAGACGAGTAAGTTGAAGGTCTACTGAGGTGTGTATAGCTAACAATTGTACATTTAAAATTTGCTAAAAGGATGGCTCTTATCTTCAGTGTTCTTACCACGCAAAATAATAGCAATGGTTATAATAAGGGCATGGGGGAAACTTTGGGGGGAGATGGATATGTTTTTGGCTTTGATGGCAGAGATGTTCTCATAAGTATATACTTATCCTCGAAGAAAGTTCAGTTTTACGTGAAGGCTGTTCGGCAACCACTTATGTTGAAAGCAGAAGTGCTTTGGATTGAGCAGTTTCGCATGTGACAATCGTCACAAGCGTGTGCTTCGGAGTTTGACAGAGAAGTTGATTCAGGTCCTTGCACTGCCATTTTATTAGCGGAGTCACGTTGGGTGGTTGGGTGAGTGACTTAATGTCCTTGAGCCTCTCTTTCTTGATCNTATGTTGAAAGCAGAAGTGCTTTGGATTGAGCAGTTTCGCATGTGACAATCGTCACAAGCGTGTGCTTCGGAGTTTGACAGAGAAGTTGATTCAGGTCCTTGCACTGCCATTTTATTAGCGGAGTCACGTTGGGTGGTTGGGTGAGTGACTTAATGTCCTTGAGCCTCTCTTTCTTGATCCATAAAATGGATACTGTAGATCCTCCTCAAGAGTGGTGGAGGGTTACAGGAGCTAGCACATGTACGTGGCTTAGCCTGGTGCCATCCCTATGGACAGTGATAGAGATGGGATGGGAGATCCCGAAGAAAACTGCAGGGAGGGCAGAGCTGCTGCAGGGAAACAGGCCTCCTCCCTGTCCTTATAAGGTATCCTCCCCATCCTCATATACACAGTGATGCCCCGAGAAGCAGCAGATATCCTATTAACATTATCCCAGAAAATCCCAGGAGGCCTCCTACCCACAGCGACTGAAGAGTGAGTCCTCAGCAGCCTACGCTCACTGCCTTTCCAGCAGTGTGCGTGCGTGTGCGTGCATGTGTGTGTGTGTGCATAGTTGTGTCCCACTCTTTGCGGCCCCATGGACTGTATCCCACTGGGCTCCGCTGTCCATGGGACTTCCCAGGAAAGAATACTGGAGAGGGTTGCCATGCCCTCCTGCAGGGGATCTCCCCAACCCAGGGAGCGAACCCACATTTCTTGTGCCTTTTGCGTTGGCAGGTGCATCCTTTACCACTGCGCCACAGGATCTGGCATTTTCTAGCCACCTATCTTTGCAGGTCCTGTCTGTCATCGGAAGTTGTCTGTCCCACTTTTACCCCAGTGTTCATTGCAGCACTCTTTACGATAGCTAGGACATGGAAGCAACCTAGATGCCCACCAACAGATGAATGAGTAAGGAGGTTGTGATACATGTACACAATGGAATATTACCCAGCTATCAAAGGGAACACATTTGAGCCAGTCCTAATGAGGTGGATGAACCTAGAACCTATTATACAGAGTGAAATAAGTCAGAAAGACAAATATCGTATATTAATGCATATATATATAAATGTATATATATGGCTTCTAGAAAGATGGTACTGATGATCCAACTTGCAGGGCAGAGAAGGACACAGACTTAAACGACAGACTGGTGGACACAGTGGAGGAAGGGGAGAGTGGGGTGATTTGAGAGAATAGCATTGAAACATATACATATATGCCATAGATAGCCATATGTATGGCTATCAATGTACACGTGTTATATCATATTTACATATCATGTGTAAAATAGCCAGTGGGAGTTTGATGTATGACACAGGGAACCCAAAGCCTGTGAAATTGGAGGAGGGGTTCAAGAGGGATATGTATACCTATGGCCAACTCATGTTGATATATGGTAAAAACCATAACAATATTATAAAGTAAATATCCTCTAATGTTAAAAAAGCATATATGTAAAGTTGTCTTTCGTATTCCCTAATGCCCAGATGTCCCTTTAAGACCCAACTCAAGTTTTTCCTCCTTAAGTTGTCTTTTGTTACTGTCCCAGTCTATAGGATGCTCTGTCTTGTCCAGCTCCCAGGGAACCACTTGCTCACAGACACAGCGGGAGGAGAACATTTGGGCAACGGTGGGGAAGGGGCAAGTAGTCCACTCCTGACCTGGCAGCAGGGAGCACCACTAGATGGCGCTATTGAGCCATCTCTGTCAACTGGGGCACCCTAACGCCAAGGTGAATTTTCTTCGGTTCCGTTTTTCTTTCTGGCAGAGAAGTTTATGATTCCTTAACTGTCCCAGGCGGTATAGATCTGTGACTGGTATTCCGATAGTTAAACAGCAGTGATGTCACATGCCTCTGGCAGTCCTGTCACATCTCCCAGCATCGCAGGTTTGCCACCATCCTCCTTCCATCAAATAACTCGGCACTCGCTATGGACATTTGACATCCAAATACTGCCCCCCTCTTCTTTGGATTATATTATATATCTTGGATCAGAGTGTAAATCCCTTGAGGGCAGAACATGGGGCCCATGCTAATCCAAGGGAAGTTCCATAAAGTCTTGTTGAATGTTGTCAAGCTCCCTAGTGGATGGAATCCAAACAGCTGCCTTGGAAGCTTAAAAAACCCAGCTTTGAGGCAACCCTGCTCCATATCCATACTGATGGAGAGGAAAGCAGTAAATCCTTTATGGCTGGGAGTCAGTTCTCTTCATTTCTTCCTGGAAATGCTATTGATGGTAGCTGGGGAAGTCATTTTTCTTCTTACCTTTCACTTGGCAGGGTCAGATTACTCAGAGCCCCCAGCAATTCAGGGAGCAGTATTCAGAGGCTCAGCATGCAGGTGAGGTTTGAGAGGAGATTTAGAGCTTAAATAAAGAAAATTGGGTGGGATCACATGTCTAAGCCTCGGACCTATTGTCCCTCATGGTAACTGCAGAGTAGTCCTTGAGCAGATTTGTGTGGGCAACCCTTAAAGTCAAGATGCTCTGTGAAAAACACCACACATTTATTGACCTGTTTGACTTAAAATAACCAAATTTTGTAATCGATTATGCGCCAAGTTGGAAACCACATTTCGTTGGATTCTAATACAGACAAGTAGAAGTTGGTGCCAAGACTTTAAAGAAAAATCAATGGAAGGAAACATAAATTTAAAAAAAATGTGGACATTTATTCATCTATTTGAAACATTTTTATTTTAGGATTATTCATTCTTCCAGCCACTCATTCATACCTATATCTCTTTAACAAGGTGTTTAAAAAATATTTTTATATTGCCATTTGTTTTAACACAAGTAATACATGCAGCTCAAAATTTGAAAAATATAAGAAATTGTAGAGTAAAAAGTAGTTTTCACTTCCACTCTGTCTTAGACACTGTTCCCTACCAGGAGTGACAACGGCTGTTGATGGTTCCCACATTACCTTTTAGAAACATTTGAAAATGCGTTTCCATGCACCTGTTTGACCTTTATCCATCAGTCTATTCATCCATCACATCATCCATTTATCCATCCATCTATCTATCCATGTGCCCGTATACTTTTTAAATTCAGGAATGAGGACGAGGTAGCCATTATCTGCTTTTAGATGGCAGACTACTTTGTTCCACTGATCTGGTGGGAAAGAGACTTGGAGTCACTGGTCTTGCTGTTTAACTCGCCACACCACAGTTGTAGGGTTGGGCTGTCAGATCTGCCAGGGAACAGTGGGCGTTTTAGAAAACGGCTACATGTAATGACTCAGATTTTATTCCGGGTAGGCCACATGGATTTGGGTTTGATTCTGAGGGAGAGGGAAACTGCAGTAAGTGAATGAAGAGAAATGAAACGTGAGCGCATGAGGTGCTATGGAAAGGGTGACTGGAATCAGGCATTCTTGGATCCAGCCCTCATTAAGAGCTGTATGACGAGGTTACTTAACTTCTTGGAGTCTCAGAAGGCAGCCTGATTCCCAGATACAATCAGCGCTTATATCATGATCCTGCTGTCAACATTATTAAGTGCATGTGAGTCCCTTGTTTGTTTGTTTTATATGAGAAAGTGGAAATCTAACCTAAGTTGTTGATTTAAGATACAGTGTCATGTGGAGACAGAGGGTTGGCTGCAAAAGGTGTATAACGCAGGGCAGAGACTTGGAGTATGGAATTTAGGGATGGCAGAAGATATCTTCCAGTTTGAATGGAGATGGGGGCTGAGCTACCAAACTGCCGAAGAGACAGTAATGTCAGTTGTCTTCATGGCAAGGGCCCTTCATTCCCTGCAGCATTCCTGGGCCAGCCTGGGAGAAATCTACACCACTGCCTCTAGGCAGGGTGCTCACACTTCTGGCCTGGATCATGGCCTCACTGCTGGCAACCTCACCTTCCACCCACCTTTCCAGCTGCATCTGTTGAATGTTTCTAAAATGCTCAGGTTGGCATTTCAGTCCTATGCTTGAAAGCCCTCATCACCAGCACTTCACTGGTGGTGCAGTGGTTAAGGCTTCACTTTCCAGTGCAGGGGGTGAGGAGGGTTCGATCCCCGGTCGGGGAGCAAAGATCCCATATAGCTTGTGGCCAAAAAACCAGAACATAAACTACAGAAGCAATATTTTAACAAATTCAATAAAGACTAAAGAAATATTCCCATTACCTTCAGGACAAAGTTAAATTCTTTAGCACACACAATCTATGCTATGGAATGAATGTTTATGTCCCCCTAAAATTCATATATTGAAGCCTAATCCTTTGTGTGATGTATTAGGAAATGGGGACTTTGGGAGGTGATTAGGTCATGAGAGTGGAGCCCCCACAAATGGGATTAGTACCCTGGTGTCGGNGCACACACAATCTATGCTATGGAATGAATGTTTATGTCCCCCTAAAATTCATATATTGAAGCCTAATCCTTTGTGTGATGTATTAGGAAATGGGGACTTTGGGAGGTGATTAGGTCATGAGAGTGGAGCCCCCACAAATGGGATTAGTACCCTGGTGTCGGAGAAGATTCTTGAGAGTCCCTTGCACTGCAAGGAGATCCAACCAGTCCATCCTAAAGGAGATCAGTCCTGGATTTTCATTGGAAGGACTGATGTTGAAGCTGAAACTCCAATACTTTGGCCGCCTGATGTGAAGAGCTGACTCATTGGAAAAGACCCTGGTGCTGGGAAAGATTTTGAAGGCAGGAGGAGAAGGGGATGACAGAGGATGAACTGGTTGGATGGCATCACTGACTTGATGGACATGAGTTTGAATAAGCTCTGGGAGTTGGCGATGGACTGGGAGGCCTGGTGTGCTGCAGTCCATGGGGTTGCAAAGAGTCAGACATGACTGAGCTACCGAACTGAACCGAAAAGAGGACTCAGAGAGCCCTCTTGCCCCTTCCTCCATGTGGGGACATAGTGAGAAAAGGCTTTCTGTGAATCAGGAAGTGGATCCCCATCAGATGCCAAACGTGCTGGACCCGGATCTTGGACTTTCCAGTCTCCAGAACTGTAAGAGATAAATGTTTGCAGCGTAAGTCACCCAGTCTACGGTATATTTGTTACACAGCCTGAACTGACTGAGACACCTTCGACAGGGGACCCTTTCTAACTCCTCCTACCTCAGTTTTGCTCACTTCCTTGTGTGCATCAGCGTTCTACAATTTGATTCCTTGGCACGCACTGGAATCCTCTACTCTTTTTTCATCTAGCACTCCCCCGTTCTTCCTTCAAGACTCAGCTCAGACACCGTTCCTACAAGTTCTCCATGACTCCTTAAGACCAGCACCCAGCCTCAGGTGACTTGATGGAGCACCCTTTGGCTCTCTTGCTACGTCTCTTTCCATGAAGTAGCTCACAGGGGAGGGCAGGGGTCAGAGGGTGAGAGCTGGGGTGGAGGTCTTTTAAATCTGTGCGGGTGGGCAGTGAGCCAGCAATGGCCACGCTTGTGGCTTTTCTTGTCGCATAGAAATTCCTCAGGGTCGGGAGACTTGCTGGGAGTCATAAGCAGACTCTGAGGAAGCCAGCTTCTTTGGCAAGGGTGTTCCTGTCCCAGTTGGTAGTGGGAGAACATCCACTGCATTCTAATTTAATTTTAGTTTACTTGTATTGTTTCTTTATGTCTTTGTTGGGATTGTACTTTTATTTCAAAATAATTCAGTTTAATGCCTTTATTGTATGTTCAATCTGTAACCTATAGCATCTTGCTCACTCACTCAGTCATGCCCAACTCTTTGCGACCGCATGGATTGTTGCCTGCCAGGTTCCTCTGTCCATGGGATTTCCCAGGTAAGGATACTGGAGTAGGTTGCCATTTCCTCCTCTAGGAAATCTTCCCAACCCAGAGATCAAACCCAGGTCTCCTGCATTGTAGATGGATTCTTTACCACTGAGCCCTCGAGGAAGCCCCCTTTGTTGGAATTTTAAATGAGCTTTTAAAAAAAAGTAATCATAAGCCTCCCTCTGACCTCCTCTCTGGACTTGGAGTTTTACTTTGTTTTTAGTTCACTGTGTCAACGTTATTATAGAATAAGCTTAAACGTAATTATTTTCATTAAGCTATACATAAAACACAATGGACTTTAAAAATACTTTCAGTTCAGTTCAATTCAGTCGCTCAGTCATGTCCGACTCTTTGCGACCCCATGGACTACAGCACGCCAGGCCTCCCCGTCCATTACGAACTCCTGGAGTTTACTCAGACTCATGTCCGTTGAACTGGTGATGCCATTCAACCATCTCATCCTCTGTCTTTTTTCTAATATTTTCTAATATTCAAATTTTTATTAAAGTATATTTGCTATACAGCATTACAGCAGTTATAGATATATAATACATTGATTCACAATTTGTAAAGGCCATACTCCATTTATAGTTAATATAAAACATTAACTATATTTCCCACGTTGTGCAATATATCCTTGTGACTTATTTTATATCTAATAATAGTTTATACCTCTTAATCCTAATGTTGTCCTTCCGTCTTCCCCTCTGCCCACTGCTAAGTATTAGTTTGTTCTCACAGCGGAATTTTTATGGCATAGAAAGTTTAAAAAGTATTTTTCTAATTTTGAAATAATTTTAGATTTATAGAGAAGTTGCCATGATAGTACAGAGAATTCCCCTACTGTTATCGTCTTATGTTACTGTGGTCCATTTGTCCCAACAAAGACAGCAACATAGAAATTTAACTATTACCTAAATTCCAGATTGCATTTGGATTTCACCAGTTCTTCCACTGAGGTCCTTTTCCTCTCCAGGATTCAGTCCAGAGCACCACGTTGCATTTAATCTCATGTCTCCTTAATTTCCTCTGGTCTTTGACGCTTCTTAGTCTTTCCTTGTTTTTCAAGATCTCAGTCGTTTTGAGGAGCGCTAGACAGGTGTTTTGTAGATTCGGACTTGGTGATTTTAATGAAAGTTTGGCCCTCTTCACTCATCACATGAATAAAAGCCTGTCCTGAAATGTACCAGCAGCATGTACATTTCAGACTAGTCTGCGATCCATGCTGCCCCTGGAACACAGGAGAGATGCATCTTGGAGACGGAAATCTGGCAAACCCAGGTGCTCTTTCTGGAGGTGATTTTGTCTGTAGTCTCATCACAGAGTTGGATGAGACTTTGGCCAAGGCCAAGGTCGCAGGATCTGTGCTAAAATCTTTCAGATTTACTCCCTTGCCATGGGAGTCTGAGTTCCAAATCCTAGCCTGAGTGCAGCCTGCTCCACCAAATAATGAGGCACTGGGTGCTTTTTAAGGCGGCTGACCTTTGGAGCAAATTATCCAAGGAAATCTGATTAGCTAGTTCACTGAGTTCCTGCAAAATGGATCTTGGTGTATTTCTGCTGCAGAAATGTCAGCGTAATTGGAGTTCCTGGAGCTCAAAGACCTTCTTTCTCATTGTTTCCATCCTTTGGAGGAAAACAAACAAACAAACAAAACCCAACTCCCTAAAGAATTATTCTTTGACTTAACATTCTTTGCTTTTGCACATGGTTTGGAAGCTGCTGCTGGCTGTATTTACAACTTTATTAATCCTGGGAACAGCCTGAACATCATTTAAACAAACAAAAAAAAAAAAAAAAAAGTTCATCCCCAAATAGATGATGTGAGCTTAATAGAGATGGCCCAGCCAAAGACCTTAAATAAATAAACTGACTTTAATTCGAGGGAAAGAGCATGGGTTGGTAATTACTTGAGGCTGTGTGCCGTGCAATGTAACCAAATTTGAAACTCACTAATTTCATTATTTTAATGGAAGTCTGCATCCCATTCATTAGGCTGACATATGACTAGCCATTAGTAACAGTTCATTTCTAAAGCTATGGTGGAGAAAGGGTGATTGGAAATGAGTGAGGGCCAGGCCTGGTGGAAGTTGGCAGTGGTTAGAGGGGAACATCTGGATGGGATTTATGGAAGGGGCAGGGATCACAGGAGAAAGACTGTTAAATTGGATGGAAGCAAGAAGCCACAGAGTCAAAATACAGGCCTTGGATCCAGAGAGACCCAGGTTCAAATTCTGGGTTCGCCACATACTAGCCATGTGACCTTGGGCATATTACATCCTTTCTGCGAACTTCATTTTCTTCATCTATGAAAGGGGGTAATGATCGTTTGTACCTCATATAGTTGCTTGAGATGATTCAGTGAGGTAGTTGTTTACAGGGTTGAGTTTAGGTCCTGGCACATACTAAGATTTTTTTTTAATTGAAGTATAATTGATTTCGTTTCAGGTATACAACAAAGTGATTCAGTTGTGTGTGTGTGTGTGTGTATACATTCTTTTTCATGTTCTTTTCTCTTATAATTTATTACAAGATATAAAATATAATTCCCTTTGCTATACTCTAGGTCCTTGTTCTTTATCTATATTATATATAGTAGTGTGTATCTGCTAATTCCAAACTCCTAATTTTTCCCCTCTTTCCCCTTTGGTAACCATAAATTTGTTTTCTGTCTGTGATTCTATTTTGTAAATAAATTCATTTGTATCATATTTTACATTTCACATATAAGTGATATTATATGATATTTGCTTTNATAATTTATTACAAGATATAAAATATAATTCCCTTTGCTATACTCTAGGTCCTTGTTCTTTATCTATATTATATATAGTAGTGTGTATCTGCTAATTCCAAACTCCTAATTTTTCCCCTCTTTCCCCTTTGGTAACCATAAATTTGTTTTCTGTCTGTGATTCTATTTTGTAAATAAATTCATTTGTATCATATTTTACATTTCACATATAAGTGATATTATATGATATTTGTCTTTGTCTGGCTTACTTCGCTTGGTATAAAAATCTCTAGATCTATCCATGTTGCTGCAAATGGTATTGTTTCATTCTTTTTTATGGCTAATATTCCATGGTGTCTTCTTTACCTGTTTCTCTGTTCATGGACATTTAGGTTGCTTCCATGATGTGGCTATTATAAACAGTGCTTCTCTGGCATATATGTATCTTTTTCATTAGAGTTTTTATCTTTTATGAATATATGTCCAAGAGTGGGATTGTAGGATCATATGGTAGCTCTATTTTTAGTTTCTAGAGAAACCTCCATACTGTTTTCCATAGTGGCTGCACCAATTTACATTCCCACTAACAGTGTAGGAAGGTTCCCTTTTATCCACACCGTCTCCAGGTCTTATCTGTAGACTTTTCAATGATGGCCATTCTGACTGGTGTGAAGTATTACCTCACTGAGTTTTGATTTACATTTCTCTAATAATTAGTTATGTTGCGCATCTTTTTATGGGGCACATTGTTACTTTTAATAAGTGGTAACAATAATGGAGATGATGGTGCTATTATTAGGCAGTAGTATATTAGGATATTTTGAAGGTGGGCCCTTTGGGAGATGATTAAGTTGTGAAAGTGGAGTCCTCATGAATGGGACTGGTGTTCTTGTGAGATGAGGGCCTCAAAGAACTCTCTTCCACCTTGTGAGGACCCGTAGAGAAGATGGCCAGTGTGAGCCAGGAAGCGGGTTTTCACCAGACACCAATCTGCCACCGCCTTGATCTTGTACTTTCTAGCCTCTGGAACTGTGAGCAATAGATTTCTGTTGCTAATAAGCCACTCAGTCTANGGCCCATTTTTTGATTGGGTTGTTTATTTTTCTGGAATTGAGCTGCAGGAGTTGCTTGTATATTTTTGACATTAGTTTCTTTTTAAGCACTGATTTAGCTTTAACCCACAAATTTTGATATATTATGTTTTCATTATTATTCAGTTCAAAATATTTTCTAATTTTTTATGTGATTTCTTTTTTAATTCATGGGTTATTTAGGAAAGTGTTGTTTTATTTCCCAATACTTTGGGGCTTTCTAGATAGCTCACTGTTAATGATTTCTACTTTCATTCTACCATATTCTTCTGCATGATTTCATTCTTTGATATTACTTAAAATTTTATATGACTCAGAGTATGGTCATTTTGCTGCATGTTCCATGTGCACCTGAGAAAAATGTGTTTTCTGTAGTATCCTATAATACTATGTTAATTTGGTTCATAGAGTTCAAAATTTCATGTCTTTACTGAATATTTTCTCTGCTGTTCTATCAATTACTGAGAGAAGGTGTACATTCTCCAACTATGATTATGGATTTGCTTATTTCTCTTTTCATTTCTGTCATTTTTTCCCTTAGAACCCTATTGTTAGGTGCATATGTGTATTTTTCATTGTTTTGTCTTGATGAATTGATCCTTTCATCCTTTTGAGATATCCTTCTGAATTTCGAGTAATAGTCTTTGTCTTAAAGGCTACTTTGTTTGATATTAACATAGTTAATGATATTATAATATGTTAATGGTGATATTAACATATTAGCATAACTAGCCATATTTCTTAATTTTAATGTTTTGATATTTTTCGTCCTTTTATTCTTTTACTTTCTACCTGTCTGCATCTCTATAATAAGTGTTTCTTGAAAACAGTTTATTTTATCTTGCTTTTTATATCTCATTTGGCAATCTCTGCCCTTGATTCCAGTGTTTAGTCCATCATTGTACATTTAGTACAATTACTGAAATGGTTAGTTTATGTCTCCCGTCTTGGTATTTGCTTTATGTATATTTTAGTTGTTCTTGACTTCTTTGTTCATGCTTATCTTCTTTTGGGAAAATTGTATATTTTTAATATTACATTTTGTTGTTGTTGTTATTCAGTTGCTCAGTCATGTCTGACTCTTTCCAACACCATGGACTGCAGCATGCCAGGCTTCTTTGTCCTTCACTATCTCCTTGAGTTTGCTCAAATTCGTGTCAATGATGAACTTGCTCAAACTCAAACTCAATGATGCCATCCAACCATCTCATTCTCTGTCATCGTCTTCTCCTCCTGCCTTCAAGCTTTCCCAGGGTCTAGTCTAACGAGTTGGCTCTTCACATCTGGTGGCCAAAGTATTGGAGCTTCAGCTTCAGCATGAGTCCTTCCAGTGATATTCAGGATTGATTTTCTTTAGGACTGATTGGTTTGATCTCCCTGTAGTCTAGGGACTGTCAAGAGTCTTCTCTAGCACCACAGTTCAAAAGCATCACCTCNGGCTCTTCACATCTGGTGGCCAAAGTATTGGAGCTTCAGCTTCAGCATGAGTCCTTCCAGTGATATTCAGGATTGATTTTCTTTAGGACTGATTGGTTTGATCTCCCTGTAGTCTAGGGACTGTCAAGAGTCTTCTCTAGCACCACAGTTCAAAAGCATCACCTCTTTGGTGCTCAGTCTTCTTTATGGTCCAGTTCTCACATCCATACATGCCTACTGAAAAACCATAGCTTTGATTACACAGACCTTTGCTGGCAAAGTAGTGTCTCTGCTTTTTCATATGCTCTCTAGGTTTTCATAGCTTTTCTTCCAAGGAGGAAGTGTCTTTTTATTTCATGACTGTAGTTAGTCACTGTCCTCAGTGATTTTGGAGCCCAAGAAAATAGTCTGTCACTGTTTCCATCATTTCCCCATCTAGTTGCCGTGAAGTGATAGGACAGATGCCATGATTTTAGTTTTTTGAATGTTGAGTTTTAAGCCAGCTTTTTCACTCTCCTCTTTCACCTTCATCAAGAGGTTCTTTAGTTCCTTTTCATTTTCTGCCCTAAAAGTGGTGTTATCTGCATATCTGAGGTTATTGATATTTCTCCCAGCAATCTTGGTTCCAGCTTGTGGTTCATCCAGCCTGGCATTTTGTATGATGTAGTCGGCTCATAAGTTAAATAAGCAGGGTGGCAATATATAGCCTTGACACGTTCCTTTCCCAATTTTGAACCAGTCTGTTGTTCCATTACATTTTTAGGGATCTTTTAAAAAT
Source organism: Neotragus moschatus (assembly GCA_006410615.1). Taxonomy (NCBI): domain Eukaryota; kingdom Metazoa; phylum Chordata; class Mammalia; order Artiodactyla; family Bovidae; genus Neotragus; species Neotragus moschatus. The sequence continues at coordinate 2,066,292 of SJYA01003036.1, forward strand.
TTTAGTATTACATTTTATCTTCTGTGTGAATGGTTATGTTATACTGCTTTTAACTTTAAGTTGCTGTTGATGTTCAGTTGCTCAGGCATATCTGACTCTGTGACCTCATGGACTATAGCACGCCAGTCTCCTCTGTCCTTCACTATCTCCTTGATTTTGCTCAAATTCGTGTCCATTGAGCTGATGATCCCATCCAACCATCTCATCCTGTGTTGTCCCTGTCTCCTCATGCCTTTCTCTTTCCCAGCTCAGAGTCTTTTCCAATAAGTCTGCTCTTCACATCAGTGGGCCAAAGTGTTAGAGCTTCAGAATCAGTCCTTCCAATGAATATTTAGGGTTGATTTCCTTTAGGATTGACTGATTTGATCTTGCTGTTTAAGAGATTCTCAAGAGTCTTCTCTAGCACCAGTTTGAAAGCATGAATTCTTTGATGCTCAGCCTTCTTTATGGTCCAGCTCTCACATCTGTACATGTCTACGGGGAAAACCATAACTCTGACTACACAGAGCTTTGCCAGCAAAGTGATTTTTCTGTAGAGGTTACAATGTACATCCTCACAGTTCACTGTCAAATGATATTTAACTACTTCACAAACAGTGAAACCATACTAAAACCATATTACTGTATAATTGCACTATGTCCAGTTCTGGTCTTTGGGCTCTTGTTATCTCCTATTTTATAGCTAGAACTCACTGTAAATGAATAATACATTTTAATTGTTTTTGATCTATATAGTCAATGCTGCTACTGCTAAGTTGCTTCAGTCATGTCTGACTCCGTGCGACCGGATTCTCCAGGCAAGAAGACTGGAATGGGTTGCCATTTCCTTCGCCTATAGTCAGTAGTCATTTAAAACATTTGAGAAAATATAGATATAAAAATAAAGGTCTGAAAAAGTTCTTTCCCATTTATACAAATACTTACTCTTTGTGATGCTCTTTATTCTTTCTTGAAATCTGGGATTCCACCTGGTATAATTTCCCTTCAGTATGAAGAACATCTTTCATCAAATCTCTCAGGTTTTGGGTCTCTGAGTGTGTCTTTATTTCATCTGTTTTGAAGGTTATTTTTGCTATATAAAATGCTCTGCTTCCATTTTTTTTTCTTTTAATACTTTAAAAAATATGTATTTATTTTTGGCTGCATTGAGTCTTAGTTGTAGCTTGTGGGATCTTGTTGTGATAGGCAGGCTCTTCATTTTTGGCACACAGGCTTCTCTGTAGTTGTGGTGGGCAGGCTCCAGAGACAACAGGCTCAATCATTGCAGCTGGCTGGCTCAGTAGTTGCAACCGTGGGCTCAGCAGTTGAGTTGCCAGGCTTGGGCTTCGTTGCCCCACACCATGTGGGATCTTAGTTACCTTACCAGGGCCTGAACTCATGTCCCCTGAATTGGAAGACACGTTCTTAACTACTGGGTCACCAGGGAAGTCCTTCTTTTAGTAGTTTAAAGACGTCATTTAATTGTTCTCTGGCTTCTGTATCTTAACTTTTGATAAGAGGTCAGCCATCATTTGCTTTCCCTTCCTTTATAGAATGTGCCATTTTGCTCTTTTGCTTTTTTTAGGTTTACTCTTTGTCTGTGGTTTTCATAATTTTGATTATAATGTATTTGGTGTGATTTTCTTTATATATATCTTGCTTGGGATTTGCTGACTTGTTAGATCTGTGGATTTATGTATTTCATCTATTTTGAAATGATTGAGCTATCTGCTATACTTCAGATATGTAACTTGCTCCAGTTTTTCTCTTTTCTATCTGAGACTTCTTCACATCACTTAATACCAAATTAACCTCATTGATGTTTTTCCATAGATGTTAAGTATTCTGATTTTTTCATTATTTTTTTTGTGATTCAATTTGATTAATCTATTGATCTGCTCTTTAATTCACTGATACTTTTCCTCTAGTTTATTTGTAGTTTAATAGAAAAAACAATTTAACAAATGAATAACATTTAGCAAATTATTCATTTCTAGTGCTGTATTTTTTGTTTCTAATTATTCCATCTGGTTTCCATGTATCATTTCTAACATTTTCTGAGGGACGTATCTTTGTTGGAATTTACTATCCAACAAATTTATTCTTTCTGTATATTGTCTAACTTTTAAATTAACTTTAAAAAATCATTTTATCATGTTTTTTTTTTAAAGTCCCTGTGTAATAATTTCAATATCTGGATCACTTCTGGTTCTATTTCTATTGATTATTTCACATATTTTTTTCAGTTATCAATGGATATTTTAATGTTTGATTGTATGCTGGGCATTTTGTATGAAAAAGCAATACAACCTCCAGTTTAAAAAAGTTTACTTCTAGAAAAGAGCCTGCCTTTTCTTATGTCAGGCCATTAGGGTGGGAGTTGAATCCAAATGGTCTGTAGCTGAGCTCATCTCAAAGTTGAGCACAGCTTTAGTTTTATTCAGCTTGCCACTGGTTGCAAATATTTTGATGGTGGGATCAGAACTTTCTCTTTAGTAGGTCCTGAGATCTGTGCACTGATGAGATTCCAGGAAACTGCCTGTGACTCAAGGCTGAACCACCAGTTTTGGGGACTAGAGAAACTTCTCATGCTGTAAAGCTTGCATACCTGCTTTTTGGGCCATTGGAGGGCTCTGTTTGATCTTTGATCTCACTGTCCTTGCTTTCTGAACTTTATAAAATCTGCTTTAGCCTTGATCCTCTGCCCCTGGATATTTTGAAGGGGACATTTCTACCCCCTTCAAAGTACAGAATGCTTTGAAGGGAGCTTGTCTTAGTTCTCCTGCCCTTCCTCCAGGCCTTACTGGAGCCTCTCTGCTGCCCTGCCTGTCCGGAATTCTTCTGGGGGACTTAGCTCTGCTGCCCTGCCTAACTCTTGACTCATTTCAGGGAGCAGCTGTCTTTCACCTAACGTGGAGCTCCACATGCTTCAGGGGAAACTCTCTTCTTTTCTCACCCATAGTTTTGGTCTACTCTCCTTGAGTACAGCTGTGAAAGTTTGACCATAAAGATGGCTGAGCGCCGAAGAACCGATGCTTTCAAATTGTGGTGCTAGAGAAGACTCGTGAGAGTCCCTTGGGCTGGAAGGAGATCAAACCAACCAATCCTAAAGGAAATAAACCTTGAATAGTCTTTGGAAGAACTGATGCTGAAGCTCTAATACTTTGGCTACCTGATGCGAAGGACCAACTCATTGGAAAAAACCTTGATGCTGGGAAGGACTGAAGGCAAAGGGAGAAGGGGGCAATGATAAGGTAGTATCAATGACTCAATGGACGTGAATTTGAGCAAACTTTGGGAGATAGTGAAGGACAGAGGAGCCTGGCGTGCTGCAGTTCATGGGGTCACAAAGAGTCAGACTAAAGAGTGACTAAATAACAAAAGCAAATCCCTGAGTAGTGGTGAAGACCTGTGAGAAAGTGCTCTAAGATGGGTTTGGCTTTGTGACCAGGACTCTTTGGGATTCTAATGTCATGCCAGCCTATAAATGGCCATTCCCAAGTTGGTAGGAATTGGGCTGCTTTTTTCCTTACCTTTTCAACTGCCATTCTTCCTGTACTTCTACCAGGGATAAGATCAGTGGTAAATCTCTTCTCTAAAGTAATACTCTCTGAAATTTATTTCATTCAGGTTTATCTGTGTGCTTAACTCACTGAAGAGGTTTTAAAAACTGATTTTACAGCTTATCTGAATTTTTGTTATTTAGGTGAGACTGGCATTCTGTGATGACTTTCTGTTTCTGATTTGGAAATAAAATTCCATCCAATTATACTTCATTAATGATATGTATTCCTATCTTGTTTAAAATATTTATGATAATTTTCTTAACATAGATTCTAAAAGATAGCTACAAGATTAAATATCTACATATTTTCATGGCTCTTAATGCAATGTGGTCCTATTATTAATACTTAATAAAAAGGTAAGCCATACCAATTTTCAGTGAATGAGAATAAACATTTGACTTCATTAGCTTTGAGCGTTAACATTAATTTTATTTTGTTAACTTATTGGGCAAAATATTACCATGGGTTCCGCATCTTTAATTTCAAATGTTGTACAGGATCAAAATCTTATGTTCACTTTTTAGTGGAACTTATCTTACACGGAGATTAAATGAATCCATCAAGCATCAGAACTGTTTGAACAGATATTAATAATGGTTATAATTTATTGAATGCTTATGAGAAAAAGTGATAATTTGATCCTCAGAGTTACCTGTGAGGAAGAGGCCACTTGATCGCTCCTTACAGAGGGTTTACTCTGTACCGAGGAGGAAATGAAGGCTCTGAGATGCTGGGACAGGATTAAACCCAAGCTGGTTTGAGTCCAAATTCGCAGCCAACCGCACAATCTGATATGATTTTTTAAATCATATTTGAACCCAGTTAGTATTGTTATTTGTATTAGTCAGTGGTTGCTGCTATAATGCTGCACAAAAAAACAAGCCCTAAACTCAGATGTAAAACAATAGCATTTATTTCCATCGATTTGCAGATCAGCTGCAGCAGTTTTGCTTACAAATTCCTCGAAAGTCCCCTCTTAATCATGTATTGAAGAAAAATGTGTTGAATGCTTCTTATTTCCCAGACTCTCTTTTGGGGCTCAAAACAGCAATGAATAAAAAGGATAAAAATTCTACCCTTGTGGAGCTTATATTCTAGTGGGTGAAGAGAGATCATAAAGACACAAAAGGTAGAATAGAATACACAGTATGGAAGACGCTGATAATTTCTACCGAAAGAAAGAAAGCAGGGGTAGAGGATGGGGTGGACTGTCGGGTAGAGGATTGGGTGGGCCGTCGGGTAGAGGATGGGGTAGAGGTGGGGGTTGCTGCTGCAATGTGTTTTCTCCCATGACCCCACTTCTCAGCAGGCTGCCCTGCCCCAGCTTTTCTGTCCATTTTTGTGATGAAGAGCTGTTTAGTTACTGCCTTGTTTCACTGTCTTCTTCTAACTCTGCCCTGGGGGGTCCTCACATTTCATAACCAAAGCTGCCTATCAAAGTACTTTGCTAAAGAAAATAAATTTTTTTCTGGAGAGAAATAGTATCTTTCCCTCAGGGGCAGAAGCAATGCAGTCAGTAGTAGTTTTAAATGGCATTTTTTCTCTGTCACTGGTGATTGAGCGCTCTTTATTTGAAGTTTGGGTCAGAGATGAAGATATGTAGGGAACCTACTCAGAGAAGGCAATGGAAGCCTACTCCAGTACTCTTGCCTGGAAAATCCCATGGACGGAGGAGCCTGGTGGGCTGCAGTCCATGGGGTCGCTAAAGAGTCAGACACGACTGAGTGACTTTACTTTCACTTTTGACTTTCATGCATTGGAGAAGGAAATGGCAACCCACTCCAGTGTTCTTGCCTGGAGAATCCCAGGGACGGGGGAGCCTGGTGGGCTGCCGTCTATAGTGTCGCACAGAGTCGGCAGGACTGAAACGACTTAGCAGCAGCAGCAGCAGCAGCAGGGAACCTACTAAGGAAAGGAAACTGGTGTTTGGGAGTACCTATTAGATGTTAACGAAGATCACCTGGAGAAGGGAATGACTACTATTCTTGCCTGGAGAATTCCATGGACAGAGGAGCCTGGCAGGCTACAGTCCATTGGGTCGCAAAAAACTAATATATATAAATTAGGTGTTAGACATAGTACAAGCAGATGTTTTTCCAGTAATCCTTGAACTACACATTATCATTCCCATTTTCCTAATGAAACACACAGGGAAATTAACCTGCCCCCAGACACTTGCTGCTACAGATGCAGGATTCATCCTTAAGTGTGCTCCCCACCCCCAGGCCCCGCGAGCACCCTGCTGTTCCTTTGGACTGCGTGTGAGAGATGCTTATTTTCTAACTATTGTGTCTAGACCTGAGATGCTAGCTTTGTGGTCCTAGGTCTCTCTCCCACTTCATTGCTAGTCTGCGTAGTATGGACCCACTGCTGCCTCCAGTAATGGGAGGAGGCAGTCAGGGCTGGGGGAAATGAAAGAGTTCCCAGGGCGCCAGAAGAATGAATGAATTCCACTGATCTTGTTTAGTTCCTTATGGGATCATCCATCATGATTTAACAACCTGAAGCCCAGAATAGCTACAGGTATGTTTCCTGCCCAAAGCCACAGACACAGTGTAATTCAGGGCTGAAAAACTGATGTATCTTTCTATTAATATTACCTGTATCATGCCCATTGTATTATATTGTATACTGTATCATCACACAGTTTAGACTCTTCTTCTCCACTATTTGCTTGTAAGAAGTTTTGCCTTTCCTCATTCTTTTGAGATTCACTAAGGAGAACATTTTCTCCGAATGTAACGTTAAGCAGACATTTGTTGAGGGCCACTGTGTGCACGACAGACAGGGGATTCAGGGAAGGTCTGGTTTTGTTCTTGTCCTCAGGGAACTTATTCTCCTATTGTTTTACTCATTTTATTTTTAGATTTTTTAATGCAATATTTGAAGCAAATGAATATATATGGTATGTAAGCTATAAAGCATATTAATAAAATGACATGCTTTGCAGGGTGTGAAATCACTGCCTAGCTCACTAAAATTATCAATACTACCAGGACTTCCGGAATATTAATTTTCTCTCTCATCCCCATTCCAGTTGTATGCAGAAGTCCACTATTCTGTTTTTGTGTTTATCATTCCCTTCCTTTGTGATAACACCTTTATCATGAATGTGTTATTTACTATATGTATTTGGTTTTGCTTGCTTTGGAACTTTATAAAACAGCATCATAATATAGGTAACATTTGAGATTTGTCTTTTTTCATTCAGTGGTGATTCCTAACATTTACTCCACATTTTCTATGGTTCTTTTCTCTCCCTTTCTTTGAATTGAAGTTTTTGTTTTATTTTCTTATTATGTTTCCCCCTTATATTTCCCCTTCTACACATTAAGAATGTCAAATTTCCAAAATTTAAAACTTTAAAATTCCAAAATTATAATTCTTCAAATTCTAAAATACCCAAGGTTTGGAGTCCCCTTTCTCTTACTTTTCCCTTCAAATTTTACTATGTAGGTCTAACATAATTGAAGATCAATAGACATTTAAACTTCTCCTCCCAAATAATAGAAGGACTTTACAATGTTTTAATGCCAGTGTCTTCCTCCTGACTTAAATGTCGGTATTATCAACTGTTTCTATTTTGTCTGCTTTTGAAACCTCACAAATTGGGATATTATTATTAGTATTTCATACTGATATAGATAAATGCAGATTTGCCTACCAGTTTATGAGTTTATTTATTACCTATTCATCCTTCTTGCCACTTGAGACCTTCCTTTTGAGCCATTTTCCTTTTTCCATTTCATTTGGACTTCTTGGAGATCTACTGGTAGTAAAATCTTGCAGCTTTTTGTTTATATGGAAATGTCATCATCTCATACTCATTTTGGGGGAGGAGTGTGTGGGGCTCTAGAATCCTTATTTTTATTTATTTATTAAAAATTTTATTGGAAAATTTTTACTGAAGTACAGTTGATTTATAAAATCATGTTAGTTTCAGGTATACAGTAAAGTGAATCAACTATATATACATAAATATGGAATATATATATATATGGAGAGAAAGATTCTTTTTCAGACTCTTTCCCATTATGGCTTATCACTGGATATTGAATTGAATATAGTGTCCTGAGCTATACCGTAGGTCCATGTTACTCTATTTTATATACGGTAGTATGTATCCTTTAATCTCAAACTCCTCTCAAATTTATCCCTCTCCCCCTTTCCTTTATGGTAACCATAAATTTGTTTTCTATGTCTGTGAGTCTTCTTCTATCTTGTAAATAAGTTCATTTGTATCATTTTTTTAAGGTTCCATATATAAATGATATAGTGTGATATTTGTCTTTATCGGACTTACTTCACTTAGTATGGTAATTTCTAGGCCCATCCATATTGCTGCAAATGGCATTTCATTTTTTATGGCTGAGTAGTATATATCGCATCTTTTTTATCTGTTTATTTGTTGATGTCCGCTTAGATTGCTTCCATGTCTTGGCTATTGTGAATAGTGCTGCTCTGAACACTGGGGTGCATGTATCTTTTCAAATTAGAGTTTCTGTCTTTTCCAAATAAACGGTGGGGTTGTTGGACCATATGGTAACTCTATTTTTTAGATTTTTTTTCATTTTTGAGTGTTTTCTTTTGATGTGTCTTTTTTTTTTTTTTTTTTTGAAATTTCAAAAGGGAGGGGATATGCATACCTATGGCTGATTCATGCTGAGGTTTGACAGAAAACAGCAAGATGCTGTAAAGCAATGATCCCCCTATTTTAGATTTTAAAGGAGCCTCCATACTGTTCTTCCTAGTGGCGGCATCAATTTACGTCCCATCAACGGTGTAGGAGGGTTCCTTTCTTCTCCACACTCTCTCCAGCATTTGTTATTTGTGGACTTTTTGATGACAGCCGTTCTGACTGGTGTGAGGTGGCCAGAATGGCTGTGGGTTTTATTTGCATTTCTCTAAGAATTAATGATGTCGAGCATGTTCTCATGTTCCCGTCGGCCATCTGTATGTCCATTTAGGTCCTCTGCTCATTTTTTAATTGAGTTTTTTTTTTTTTAATTGAGCTGTATGACTGTTTGTAATTTGGAAACTAAGCTCTTTTATCACATCATTTGCAGATATTTTCTCCCATTCTTTAGGCTGTCTTTTTGTTTTGTNAAATTCTGTCTTTTTTCATTGGGGCTCAGTTTCCGCGAGAAAAGAGACAATGTCCGTCTTGCTCACCCTGTGACATCGGCATGTAACATACAGTAGATGCCAAATAAATGCTTATTGAATGACTGGCTACCCCAGGATGCTTACCTAGCACAATGCCAATTCGGAATCAGTGTTTGACTCCAAATGGAATCATCAAACCATCCAAATGAGTTTGTGTTGCGTCCCAACAAATATATCTTTAAACTCAACCTGGCACCTGGGCCAAAAATGGTTGTGACACTTCCGTCTCCTGTCCTGCTCTTCACCACAAGAAAGATCCTCCTTGTGAGGTTACACACACTGAAAACAGATGATGTGTCAACTCAGTAATTTAAACCGTGAATCTGTACTTGCTTAAAGATGAACTCGTTGGGAAGAAAAATGAGAAAAAGGCTTGTGACCATCCAACAGAGGACCCCGATAAGGGCATCAATTTCGGTTCTTGGCAGGTCCAGCACACATAATAAAAGAACTGCTGAGGTCAGCAGCCAAGAGAAGCCACACTTCTTATTTTCACAAACACGGCTTTGGGATGGTAATCATATCTATTAGCAAGGGTGACACCACCGTGGGCCTGGCAGAAAAATGAGCTCGCCCACATTGCAAAATGAGCAGAGTGGAGATCGATAAATCATAAAATGAGTTGAGACATCATCTGTCTTCTGCGGCTTTCCCTTTATTCCCGCCACGGTCCCTCAGGACGCTAATTCATTTATTGAGTTTTATCGTTGGGAAAACACGTCAAGGTTTTCCGTTAGGGGAGCAGGGGCAATAATGTGTGTCATTAATTAGGCAAGATTGGGAGTTCCAATCCAAACTCTGGTCTCCACTGACTTCCATAAATTGAGTTTTAGGACTGTGTCTGTGTCTTGTATTACTTCATCAAAAAGGAGTGTTATTGAAATCTGCCCGGAGAGTGGGGAGAGAGAGGAACATGTCTGCTCACTCTGAAGAAGCAATACATTTAGGGGCAAACCAGGTGACAAGCCAGATGCAATCTGAGTTGTCTAAAGATGCAGCCTGTTATCTGCACATAATTGAAGTAGACGTGGGAATCCGGAGGATATGGAGCTTGAAGTTCCTGTGTGTGTCACCTAGTGGCCACATTCTTGATTCTGAGACTCGCACTGAGCAGAGTTTTAGGGTTTCTAAAATCCTGATGCGTTTTTCAGTTGATATGTGCATTGAATGTAGGATTATTACTTCATCAGAGGAATCCTAGATTCAAGGTAGTTATTAGACTGAGCGCTTCAGTTACTGATTGAAGCGTATTAACCACTTGAAAGTGAAAGTTGTTCAGTCGTGTCCGACTCTTTGCAACCCCATGGACTGTATAATTCATGGAATTCTCCAGGCCAGAATACTGAAGTGGGTAGCCTTTCCCTTCTCCAGGGGCTCTTCCCAACTCAGGGATAGAACCCAGGTCTCCCACATTACAGGCAGATTCTTTACCAGCTGTGCCATATGGGAAGCCCAAGAATACTGGAGTGGGTAGCCTATCCCTTCTCCAGGGGATCTTCCCGACCCAGGAATCAAACCGGGGTCTCTTGCATTGCAGGTTGATTCTTTACCAACTGAGCTATCAGGGAGGCCACTAAAAGTGAAAATGAAAGTCACTCAGTCGTGCCCAACTCTTTGTGACCCCATGAACTCTATAGTCCATGGAATTCTCCAGACCAGAATACGGGAGTGGGTAGCCTTTCCCTTCTCCAGGGAATTAACCACTTGGTGGCTTAATAAACTTATTATTGCTATGATTCTGGTGGTTGGTTTGGCTCAGCTGGCAAGACTTCTGGTCTACGTGACATAAGCTAGAGCTTCAACCATGTGGGAACTCAACTTGGCTGAAGCGCCTACGTGGCTTGCTCACACAGCTGTTACCTGGGAGCTCGACCAGGGAGCCTCACTTCCCCTCCATGTGTCTTCTCTGAGTGGATTGGGCTTCTCTCCACATGGCAACTGATTTTAATGGGCAAGAAGTGAGAGTTGCCAGTCTTCTTAAGGCTCAGAAGACTTGGCATGTCACTTCCATCACATTCCATTGCTTGATCTGATTATAAGTCCAGCCCAGGCTAACAGAGAGGGGAAATAGCTGCCTCCTTCCTGTGATGAGTGGATGCATGTTGGGGGGCATTTTTGGGAGTCTACAGGAGCCCAGCAGACTCTGGTGTGAACTCTAATATAGATCTATCTTGTTGTGGTCCTTTTGTGAATCAAAACAACATCTCTCCTTTCTTCTGTTTGCAAGGAGTCTGGGCTGGGCTAAGCAAGGAAGATGTTTTCGTTAGAAAGGAAAGGGCTTGTGCTCTAAAGAAAGGAGTGGTCAGGGGTTTCCAAAAGCTCATATTAAGCTTTTCTGGCTTCTTGATGTTAATAGAACTTACAAAATGTGACAGGTTTTCATTCTTTACCCCCAACCCACCAAAGGTATAGACTCTCCCATCTGAGTAAATTCCACCGCCATCCATCCACTCAGCTCTCAGGTCTTGAACCCTGTAGTCATCCTTGCCTTTTTCTTTCTCCTATACCCCACCTGGAGAAGGCAATGGCACCCCACTCCAGTACTCTTGCCTGGAGAATCCCATGGGCAGAGAAGCCTGGTGGGCTACCGTCTATGGGGTCGCACAGAGTCGGACATGACTGAAGCGACTCAGCAGCAGCAGCAGCAGCAGCAGCATACCCCACCTCCGATTCGCAGCAATGTCTGAGATATACCCCCAAGCCTTCTGTTTCTGTCCCCCTTCAGGGCTATGCCCTAGGCTGAGCCACTGTCTCATCTCTCTTGGACTGTTCCAGTAGCCTTTGTAACTGGTCCTCCTGCTTTATCTCTTGCCCTATTCCACCTGTTCTCCATATAACAGCGAGAGTGATCTTTAGGCTAAACAGTCAAATGATGTCACCTGTCAGCTTACAGCTCCTCAGAGGCTGCCCTTTGTACTCAGGACAAAACCCAAACCACTTGCCCTGGTCCACAAAGGCCTCTGTGAGCTGAACCTTGCCTGCCTCTCTTGGCTCACCCTTCTCCTTGTCCCCTTCTCTGCCCATGGCCTCCCTCTTCCTGCTCTTTTAGCATCCCATCGCCATTTATTTGTGGCCTTTGCACCTTCAATTTACCCTTGAAAGTATCAGATTCCGGGGATTCGTCATGGACAGATGTTGCTCTGATGGAGCTTTCAGGGATGGAAAACAGCAGACAAGTCAACACATGGATAAATAAGAGACAGTGAGTGATATGATGGTAAGTAAAGTAAAGTTGGTGATGGACAGGGAGGCCTGGTGTGCTGCAGTTCATGGGGTCGCAGAGTGGGACACGACTGAGCAACTGAACTGAACTGAAGGTAAAGGGATGGAGAGTGATGGCAGGGGGTGTGGAAAGGCCTCTCTGAGGTATTAGCTTTGAGCAAAGACCTGAATAATGAGCCAAGCGGCTATCTGGAGATAAATGGGGCAGAGGAAGGGGCTATTCAGAGGCTCCAAGGTGGACAGATAGCTGTAGGGCTTGGAAATGGTGACTAACTGTAAAACACACTGCAGTGGAGGCTGGTAGTTACATATGAAAGTCACACAGCTGAGGGTGTGATGAGTTCTCTGTGGGATTTCCATGAGGAGGGGCTTCCTTTTAGGGAAGAACTNAAGGGGCTATTCAGAGGCTCCAAGGTGGACAGATAGCTGTAGGGCTTGGAAATGGTGACTAACTGTAAAACACACTGCAGTGGAGGCTGGTAGTTACATATGAAAGTCACACAGCTGAGGGTGTGATGAGTTCTCTGTGGGATTTCCATGAGGAGGGGCTTCCTTTTAGGGAAGAACTCTGAGATAGGTTGTTCAAAGGACTGCTTGCTCACTGAATGGACAGGGTCCGCCCTCAGCTTTCCTTCTCTGCACGCAGCCTGTTGGCATTAGAGTCAGCACTCGAGGTTCTGCCAACGTGATTTCCCCTGGAAGAGGAGAGTCCTATTAAAAAGGCAAACTGCAGTCCTGCTGATGATGACATTTTTGTATCCCTGTTGACACTCCTAGAGAGTAGGAGAACTGCAGGTTCCCATTCTGGTCTTTTATTCATGTTTCACTGTCCCCTGCCCAGCATGAAGTTCCATCAGAAAGCTTGTGAGATGTGGGCTCAGACAGACTCAGATTTTAATTCCACGATGATTTTTGTGGCTGTAAGATTTTGGTGAGGAGTTGCTGAAACCTGGCCTGGATAGGGGTCTGTGGTGATGGCTCTCAGATTTGGGTTAATTGTGTCCAGTATTAGGCTCCCCAGGTTGCTCAGATGGTAAAGAATCCACCTGCAATGCTGGAGACCCGGGTCCAATCCATGGTTGGGAAGATCCCCTGGAGGAGGACATGGCAACTCACTCCACTATTCTGGCCTGGAGAATCCCATGGACCGAGGAGCCTGGTGGGCCACAGTCCACGGGGTCACAGAGTTGGACATGACTGGAGTGACTTAGCATGCACAGCACACAAATACACTTTATTAGGGCTCTTCTTTCCTTTTGATTTTCAAATTTTGATTTATTCTTATACATGCATAGCATTTATATCATTCCAAACTAAGACCAGTATTAAAAAGGTATCCTGAGAACACTGGGGGTACAAACAGTGCGTGCTGGGGTGTGGTTGCCCTGGGTGGACCAGGTAGGTGTCCTATCACTGATATTTAGTGGTGTCTGTACACAGTGAGGATAAAAAGCAGGTGACTTTTAGTTGCTTCCCCCTCCTCATTTCATATTGCTTATTCATTCACGTGCCATTCAACATGTCTCATATATTAAAAAAAAAATAAACCTTGTATTTTGGAATAGTTTTGGTTGCATAGAAAAGTTGTAAAGATAGCACAGAGAGTTCTCATATTTATCCTTTATCCAGTTCCTGTAATAGTGGAAGATAGTGGAAGGACAGGGAAGCCTGGTGTGTTGCAGTCCATGGGCTCGCAAGGAGTCCGACACAAATGATTGACTGAACAACAGCAAGAACAAGAACAGACAGTGCATTTGATTGAC
>SJYA01003036.1:2080087-2139305 GCA_006410615.1 Neotragus moschatus
CCCCCTCCCCTTCCTCCACACGCCTTCTTGCCTGCTTCTTCCTCCCAGTCTTTGCCTCAGAGAAGTCCTACTTCCGTTCATGTAACCTCTATGCTTCTCACTCCACCCAAGGGAACTGTTTTCTGATGGTCTGTTTCACTTTGCTAATATAAACAAATATATAATCTCATCTCTTTGCCAAACAAAACTATATACTACTGCTTTTCTGAACCTTGCTAATTCCATTTTAAAGAGGTAAGTTAGAGACCACTCCATACTGGGCATAAAGATCTTCCTCATCCTTTTAGTATGCCTTCATGGCACTCTACTGAGTGGAGGTACCATGGTTTAGTCATCCACTTCCCTAATGATAGACATTTGGGTTGTTTCTGCTATTGGGTATCACAATACTGTAGCGAATCAGCTGTGGTTCTCTTAGCCAAATGAGACCAGGAGGGGAAAAAAAAATAGTACTCATTTGAAAATCCATAAAGAATGGAACTGAAGTACTTCTTCTACGGAAACCCAAGGATCCCTAAAACTGACCTTTCCTCTTTCTTAGGAGCCTGTCCCTCTGTGATGGCCTTGGCTGTGAGACAGGCTTTGATGATGTAGCCTTGGTGATAAGCAAGGGATCCTGTGGGAGAGGCCTCAAGATTTTGCATTTACACTTGCTTTGCAACAGTTGCTGGTGAAAAAATTATGCCAGCTCAGGAAATGGACTCCAGTCAATAAGGCCTTCAGTGCACACATTCTCTTGGAATAATTTATTAACTCCCTGCAGACCTTGCGGTCAGGCACAATTAGAATCTTCTCCCACAGTGGCTGCGTGCCATTTAACAGGCTGGAGCTATGGCCGGCAACGTGGAATTGACGAGACCCAGGGGACGTCTATGAACGGAGGTGGGTGAAGATGAGCTGGAGGAGACAGCTTGATGTAGGGGATGGAGCCAGGACTGTGTAGGCGGACAGACTTGGGTTCAAATCGTTGCTCATTCTTTAACTGGAGTCCTTTGGGCAAGTCACTTTGAGATTCAGTTACCCTCTCCATTAGATGGGGTGAGGGGTGTTGTGAGGTTTCAGTGAGCTAAAATACGTAAAGTACCTAGCACAGTGTACACAACAAAGGACAGGTAGTTAGTGTGGGAAGACAATTCAGCCCCCTGCAGTAGAAATGTGGAACCATTTTTTCAACCCTATTTTCAGCTGTGTGTTAGATCTCGACCCCGCTGGGTGGCAGATCCCTTAACTTTCTGATAAGTTTCAGCCGTGAAAAATCTCAGTCATGTCCAAGTTAAGCCTCTGGTTTCAGATCTAATGAGACGTTTTCTTCCTTCCCACATGTCGGGGGCCTGAAGATAAGGGGCGAGGAGTGGGAGAGGGGGATATCCGTCACTTACTTGGCGAGGCTTAGCAATGGTGGCACTCTGACCTGGCAGCAGCCAGAGGGCCGCCAGGTCTCTCTGTGGCTCAAGGTTTGTGCAGACTCAGTGGCCCTGTCACTGGTGATGGGCTTGGTCCCAACTTCACCTGTGTCCCGTCACTGAGGTCCCTAAGAGGGGGCTTGCTCTGCCGCCCTTTGGCTCCTTTCAGTCATCAAACTCAGAGGCTTGACGCCTCTCCGCTCCCTCTGGCTTCTCCTGTACAGAGAGTCAGGAGGGCTCTGAGAACACAGAGAGTGAGAGGTGGTTACTTTGCCTACTTGCCTAGGAATCCTCACTTGATGTTGCTCCAGTGACAGCGCCAGAGGGATCTTGTGGTTCCGCACCTCAAAGGCAGGGACGTTAGCCGCCTTTCTTATAAGTCACTCATCCCTGGCTCCAGGGTAGGTGACCATATAATTTATTGCTCAAATTTGGGCACTTCTGCGTGTGAAAGGGAGTGGGGATTTATTAACTGTTGGGCTAAGACAACAGCTCTAAGTTGGAACCATTCCAGGCAAACCTGGGATGTGTGATGAGCCTCTCTGGGAGCAATTTCTCTTGGAGGTCTCCTCCCCTGAGCTAGGAGCCAGCTGTGTGACATAGCCATCAATTCCAGAGCCAGAGGAAAATTCCTACTTGATGTCCTGTTAACAGCTGCCATGGTAACAAAGTAGGTGGTGGTGGTGAGGACTCAGTGAGAGAGCTTAGCACAGCGGCCAGCACACTACAGGTAGGTGCTTATAGTAGGTCCTCTTGCCTCTGGTCCCCACTCTACCCCTTGGAGGCTCCATCTGATCAGTTCACTCTGAATTCAAAGCCAAATGATAATAGCTCGCATTCATTAAACACACACTGTGTGCCAGGAGCTGTGCTAAGTACCTTACACACCTTCCCTNCACAGCGGCCAGCACACTACAGGTAGGTGCTTATAGTAGGTCCTCTTGCCTCTGGTCCCCACTCTACCCCTTGGAGGCTCCATCTGATCAGTTCACTCTGAATTCAAAGCCAAATGATAATAGCTCGCATTCATTAAACACACACTGTGTGCCAGGAGCTGTGCTAAGTACCTTACACACCTTCCCTTTTCCAATCCAAACAACAGCCCTAAGATAGGTAAATATTATTATGTCCATTGTACAGTTAAGACAGCAAAGGCTCAGAGAAGTGAAATGCCTCCCCAAGGTCACACAGACATACGTGGCAGAGTTGCAGTAGAAACCTGGGACTGCCTGACTCCACAGTACATGCCTTTAATCATTCTGTTGCGTGAGGAATTGAGGGAACATAAGTATAGATGGGGGCCAGGCCTTTTAATTTCTGAGCAGTCGAGCCAGAGATCTCAGGCCTGCCACCCAATGGAGGGAAGAGCAGGAATTGTCTCTCTGAGTTAGAAGTGGTGCTATGTGCAAGAATGAGAGATCAAGGGAGTTTTTGGACCCATTGCTGAAGGATCTGAGGGTGATCAGAAAGAATCCATGCTATGGAAAGGTGGCTGACACATGGGAGCTGAGACCAGGAAACCTGCCATGTGTCATCTGCCTTAGGTCCTTGGGTAGGTTGATATAATTGATATGATGAGGGCATTTAAGTGAACGTGAAGTCTCTGTCGTGTCCGACTCTTTGTGACCCCATGGACTGTAGCCCACCAGGCTCCTCCATCCATGGAATTTTCTAGGCAAGAGTACTGGAGTGGGCTCTCATTTCCTTCTCCAGAGGATCTTCTCAACCCAGGGATTGAACCTGGGTCTCCTGCACTGTGGGCAGACGCTTTACTGTCTGAACCACCAGGGAATCCCTGAGGGTTTTAGGGCGTCTGAATCTATAGACTGTCCAGTTTAATCAACTGATTGCTTACTTTTGCATGCATTTTGATTTTGGTTCATTCCAGCATTTGGCTGAAATGCTTCAGGTTGGTTACGNTTTCTAGGCAAGAGTACTGGAGTGGGCTCTCATTTCCTTCTCCAGAGGATCTTCTCAACCCAGGGATTGACTCTGGGTCTCCTGCATTGTGGGCAGACGCTTTACTGTCTGAACCACCAGGGAATCCCTGAGGGTTTTAGGGCATCTGAATCTATAGACTGTCCAGTTTAATCAACTGATTTCTTACTTTTGCATCCATTTTGACTTTGGTTCATTCCAGCATTTGGCTGAAATGCTTCAGGTTGGTTATGTTCCCAGTCAAATAATGATTGACCCATTTGCATCAGGTATCCTCAAGTGCCCAGCTCTGTAGTGGTCATTTAGGGGGACATGTAGTCTGTCATCAAGTTGGGGGAAAATTAATGTGGGACAATTTATTCTATCTTAGCTCTGCAAAAGGTTGTTTGTATTTACTTATTTTGCCATGCAATGGCAACCCACTCCAGTACTCTTGCCTGGAAGATCCCATGGGCGGAGGAACCTGGTGGGCTACAGTCCATGGGGTCGCTAAGAGTCGAACATGACTGAGCGACTTCACTTTCACTTTTCACTTTCATGCATTGGAGAAGGAAATGGCAACCCACTCCAGTGTTCTTGCCTGGAGAATCCCAGGGATGGGGCAGCCTGGTGGGCTGCCATCTATGGGGTCGCACAGAGTCGGGCACGACTGAAGCGACTTAGCAGCAGCAGCAGCAGCAGCAGCCATGCTTTGGTGTTATCCTTTCACTTTGCATTTGGGAGATGTTTTAGTTATCCAGTGCCAGTATACTGCCACATAACAAGCCATCCCCATACTCTGGCATATAGCAATAAACATGTACTTAGTTCATGCATTTAGGGGGATGGCTGGAGAGTCTTTGCTGAACTCAACTGGGCTTGCTCATGCAACTGTAAGCCGTCAGGGGCTTTGCTGAGCTAGGCTGGGCTCAGCTGGATGGTTTTGCTGCAGGGTGTGGGACTATGGGTTAACGTGACTCAGATTGAGCCCGCATAGCTCTTTGGATCAGGGGTCTGGCTAGGGCATGTTCTTATGATGATGATGGCGGAGATTCAAAAAGGTACATTCAGCCTCACAAGCTGGATCCTAAGCTCCTGCTTCCATTATGTCTGTTTTCACCCCATTGACCAAAGAACGTCACGTGACCAAGCCCAAACTCAAAGAGTGGGGAGAAACTACCAAGTTACATGGCAAAGAGAATGAGGTCAGGGAGGCGAGGATAATTCAGAGGAAGTTGTAAAAAATAGTCATGAGAGACTCCTGCTGGATTTACCTGCTTCACTCCCAGTGCTTGTCATGTCTCAGTATCAGAGAAAGCTGCGCTTCCCTTGAGCAACTTCGCTGTTTTTACTGAGTGGATGAATCTCATATTTCGTACTTTGCTATGGCCAACAGGAAGCCTACGGTTCACCAGCAGCTCATCTTTATCTTATGACTATAATCACCATTTCTAACGCTTATCTGATTCCAGCCCACATATGGCGTCATCATATTTTCTCCTTCTGAGACACTTTCACTTATTTATTTTATCTTGTTGTATTGCAGAGGTTTTTGTTAGCAGCTACAATTCTTTTTTTTTTTTGGAATAAGATGGGTATAAAAGAATACAGCCAAGTGTCAGATGAGAGGAATATATAATCCATTCCTCTGTGGTGAGCCAGGCTCTGTGCCTAGTTCTGAGGTTACATGGTTGAATTTTATACATTCCCTGCCCTTGAAGAACTCACATGATAGTAGGCTGTAGCAGGCTTTCTTAATATCAGCACGATTGACAGAGGTGGGCTGGATAATTCTTTGGTGTGTGAGCATGTGTATGTGTGTGTGTATGTGTCTTTCCTGTGGTATTGTATGATGTTTAGCAGCATCCCTGAACTCTACCCATCAAATGTTAGTGGTACTTCCCCACCCCAAGCTATGAAAATTGAAAATATCTGCAGATTTTCTAAATGTCCCCTGGGAGCATAGTTACCCCTGGTTGAAAATTCCTGGGAGATTATACACACACACACACACACACACACACACACACACATATATATATATATATAAAATTCAAGGAAGTTGGGAGCAGGAAAAGTTTATGAGTAGGAGTGATACTGGAGTGGAGGGCTGGAGGACAATTGCAGGAGCCAAGTGAAGGGGAAGGGGAAGGGAAAGGCAATTTCTGTGACATGGCCCAGCAGATCTTGGTTGCAGATGCATGGAGCTGGGCAGGAATCGTGAGAGATGAAGTCATAGGTGCAGGCAGAGCCAGACCCTAAAGGCATGGTCTTGGCTGTGACACAGACCTTGGGCAGATTTGATTCTGTAGGTCAGTGCTTCTCAACTTTCAGAATGTCTGAGAAAGGACACCTATTGTAGATTTCTGGTCCCCACCCTTGGGATTTTAATCCAGTATAATGGGATATTATGAATAATGCTATTGTGAGCTTTTGTGTGTAAGTTTTTACATGAATATTGTTCTGAATTCTCCTGGATATATATACAGAAGAGTTGATTTGCTGGGTCATATGGTTAACTCTGGGCTTCTCAAGTGATACAGTGATAAAGAATCTGCCTGCCAGTGCAGGAGACTCAAGAGATGTGGGTTTGATCCCTAGGGTCAGGAAGATCCCCTGGAGGAGGAAATGGCAACCTGCTCCACTATTCTTGCCTGGAGAATCCCACGGACAGTGGAGCCTGGTGGGCTACAGTCCATGGCGTGGCAAAGAGTCGAACATGACTGAACAACCAATCACACACACACACACACACACACACACACACACACGGTTAACTCTGTGCTTAAACTTTTGAGGAACTGCCAGCTCTGTTTTCCAAAGCAACTGCACCGTTTACATTCCCACCAGCAGTGTCTGAGGCCCCTGATTTCTCCATGTCTTCACCTGGACTTATTATTGTCTGTGTTTTTTATGATATCCATTCTGGTGGGTGTGAAGTGGGATATTTCATGTGGCTTCCCTGGTTGCTAATGACCTCGAGCATCTTCTCACGTGCTTCTTGGCAAACAGTGTGTTGTAAAGCTTCCCTAGGTTATTTTAACATGTGAGCAGAGGTGTGAACAACCTGTCTGTGTTGACGGAAGGCAGAGGTGCTTGTGGGGAGTGTTGCTGGGAAAGGCTTCTCCAAGGAGCTCTTTCTGAAGAGGAAGAGCTCGGAGAGGTCAGACTTGCCATGGGACCTGCTGAAAGCATTAGGTCCCCTGGGTGGCCCCTACAGGAGGGATTGCAGGGACAAGCGCTGGCAAGTGGAGTCCAAATGGGGGGCTCCTGCTGGGGTGGAGTGCAGGAGGTCTAACTGGGGAGAGGTAAGTGGAAATATTAACACATATATATGGAATCTAGAAAGAAGGTGCGGATGAGCCTATTTGCAGGGCAGCAGTGTAGACGCAAATATAGAGAAGAGACTTGTGGACACAGTGGGGGAAGGAGAGGGAGGGGTGAATTGGAAGAGTAACAGTGAAACATATGCATTACCACATGTAAAAGAGCCAACGGGAATTGGCTGTGGGATGCAGGGAGCTGAAACCTAGTGCTCTGTGACAACCTAGAGGGGTGGGATGGGGTGAGGGNGAGACTTGTGGACACAGTGGGGGAAGGAGAGGGAGGGGTGAATTGGAAGAGTAACAGTGAAACATATGCATTACCACATGTAAAAGAGCCAACGGGAATTGGCTGTGGGATGCAGGGAGCTGAAACCTAGTGCTCTGTGACAACCTAGAGGGGGGGGATGGGGTGAGGGGTGGGAGGTGGGAGGGAAGTTCGGGGGGGGACACATGTATCCCTGTAACTGACCCGTGTTGGTGTATGGCAGAAACTGACAACATATTGCAAAGTAATCATCCTCCAATTAAAATAAATAATTAAAAAAAGAGAGGGCTGGAGAGGAGGGACTTGGAGAATGGGAACAGACTGGACTTCAGGCTGATGGAGTACTGGGGGCAAGGGAGAGGTGCGAGCTGGGAGGGAAGGGTCAGATTTTGAGTGTATCCTACTTCAGTGGCAGAAATGGGGATTCCACTGTGGGAAGGCAGCAGAGGGTGGATAAGACCTGGCAGAGAAGAGGCAGGGATGGGAACAGCGTTAGTCTGGGGTGTGTCCCCTTGCTGCCTCTGAGCCTCTGCTGGTTTGCCTCTAACCTGGAGGTGACCATCCTTTGTGGCAGGGTGCTTCTGGGAATGAAGTGAGGTAACTAATAGAGGCTGGAAAGCCATATTGACATGCACTTTGTTCATCCATCTAATTTATTACCCTGCATTATTATTTACATTTGGTTCTCTCCTATGNTCTGAGCCTCTGCTGGTTTGCCTCTAACCTGGAGGTGACCATCCTTTGTGGCAGGGTGCTTCTGGGAATGAAGTGAGGTAACTAATAGAGGCTGGAAAGCCATATTGACATGCACTTTGTTCATCCATCTAATTTATTACCCTGCATTATTATTTACATTTGGTTCTCTCCTATGAGACTGTCTTATTTATCTTTATAACTGTCTCATGTGTTTGTGTAACCTCAGTGCCTGTAACTCATGAGGGCCGATTTAAAATTTCCTTTCTTTTCCCTTAATAGCACTTGATCCCTCACTGTGTTTCAGGAGTTGTATACATCCATATGTTCCCTCCACTTCCCACAGTCCTACAATGTTCTCATCCCTGGCTTTGCTTTTGCTGTTGTTTGGTTGCTCAGTTGTGTCTGACTTTTTGCGGCCCCATGGACTGTAGCCCGCCAGGCTCCTCTGTCCACGCTTTTATATCCGGGCAAGAATACTGGAGAGAGAGGTTGCTATTTCCTCCTCCAGTGGATATTTCCCACCGAGGGATTAAACCCATGTCTCCAGCATCTCCTGCACTGGCAGGCAGGCTCTTTACCACTGAGCTACCTGGGATGAGTAAAGGAAGCCCTCCGGAGGTTTTTGTCTGTGGATTGAGCCAGTTTATGGTGCAGTGGGGGAAGGGGTTTATTGAGTCTATGTTATATGCAAGATTATCTAGTTTTTCTTTTGTAATCCTCCAAACACTGCGTAAAATGGGCATGATTGTTCCCATTTTGCAGATATGGGAACAAAATGCCCAAGATTCCACATTTAGGGACGTGGCAGGGTCTGCGTGCAAGCCCTCCCCCCCCCACCCTCTCCCCGCTCTTCCTGGCTTCCCACTATAGTGCGTTGCCTCTACTTAGGTGGGAAAAGGGGGTATCAGAGAGAGNCTGGGAGATTCCAAGGGTGATTGTTGACTACTGTGGAAAGATTTCATTATGTTAATAATCAGTGTGATCATACTGCTGCTCTGAGTTAAATATCGGCCTTGCCATTGTAGTCATATTTTTAAAATTCTGATAAAAATGAAGTGAGCTTCCTATACGCTGATTTGTGAGTGGCGGACTGAAGTGGGCCCCACAGAGGTGAGGCCTCCAGGGCTTCCTGACCCAGCGCTGGGGACTGGCTGCCCTGGGAACAGAANAGTTAAATATCGGCCTTGCCATTGTAGTCATATTTTTAAAATTCTGATAAAAATGAAGTGAGCTTCCTATACGCTGATTTGTGAGTGGCGGACTGAAGTGGGCCCCACAGAGGTGAGGCCTCCAGGGCTTCCTGACCCAGCGCTGGGGACTGGCTGCCCTGGGAACAGAACCCCTGCCCTGGATGCAACATTGCCACGGCAGCTGTATCACAACCTTTAAGAGAACTAACCCCGTCCTGCAGAAAACTTGGTATAATTCGTCGTTAATAACCAGAACCCGGCTTCCCCACGGTGCAAACTGTTTCCATATTGATCTCTACCTGCATTGTCAGCACGCTGGAAAGATTGAACTTTAAGTGCTTAATTCAGCCCCATTCAACCGATAATTTTGGTTTTGTCCTCCAAACAAAAACACCCTTGTTTAGTCTTCTTTTTTTTCTCCCACAAATAATAAAATCAATTCATTTCTCCCCCTTCTCCTGCCCAAGCCTAGTCTGCCCCTGTAATCAATACATTTTGAAATGTCAATGTATTCCTGGGTGAGAAGCTGGGAGGGGTTGGGGAAGGAAGGGGAGGAGGCAGGAGGTGACGGGAAGACAGCTTCAGCCTCCCCAGGCCAGCAGGTTGCCTTTAAATCCCATCATGGCAAATCCCCACTTGTGTCAAATCTCTGGGCTTCCACACCTGGGTACGTGGTGTGGGGCACAGCCTTTAGGGTAGAGTTGACTGAAATATTATCCAACATTTTCAGTTTGGCTTCACAACCTTAAAAACAAACTGCTAAGCTTTCCATTTTAAAAAACTTATCAAGTCAACAGTATGGGAGTTGTGCCCACTCTCACCCCATCCCAGATTGCTTGTCCTGAGGCCCACCTTTTCTGTGAAGCTAGTATTGATGGGGGGCTTGGAAGGGGTGGGGGGCATGAAGTGGGAGAGACTCAGAACTGGTTTATTGGCTAAGCCAGAGCCGAACCATCCAACTCGAGGTTGAATTCTCCAGTTTAAGCATTTAGTAATATTTCTCAAGAACTGGTTTGTGCAAGTTGTCAGAGGTCATCGATGCGGGGAAGAGGCATTAGCACTGAGGGCCACCTATGTGCCAGTGGTTTTATAAATAGTGTTTTTAATGATCACAGTGAATATTTCCCTGTTGCAGAGAAAACAAACGGGCACTAAGTGAATTGCCTGCAGGTCACGGAGAAGCGAGATGAGAGAGCTGCACCAGGAGCCACGCCTCTCTGACTTGCCTCATCCAAACGAAAGAATGAAATAGCACTCCTTCATAGAGTAGCTAAAAGGCTTGGATGAGCTGTGCCTCTAAAGCGTTTAGTCATATTAAGCACTTGGAATAATTATCATTATAATTACTCCCCTGCTATGCATAAAACATTTGCTTTTGGAAAACTTCTGGTGTCAGTACATTTGTAAAAACTTAGTTTTTTTTTTTTCTTAATTTTATTCTTAAAATATGTCTGACATTAAAAATAAATAAAACAGAATCTCTGACCTCAAAGAGATGACAGTCTGATTTGGGAGAATAGAGAAAGAAGACAAAATAATGCTGTGTCAGACTGATTATAAAAAGAATATGTTAAAAGGAATAGAGAAGAAGATTGCCTTATTAAAACCTGAAGACAGGGCATCAGAAAAGTCCTGTAGGGGGATTCGAACTCATGAAAGATGATGGTTAGGTGTTAGCTCAGTAGCCAAGGAGTAGGAAGGGAACAGTGAGCAAAGGAACAGTGTATTCTAAGGTGTGGAGGTGTGAAAAGGCGTGTGGCAGGCACAGCTTTTTGTGAAGGGGGATGTTGGGAAATGGCCAGAGACTGGGCTGGGCAAGTAGGCAGGACTAGATCATGGTGAGCCTTCCTGGCCGAAGAACAGAGACTTTATTTTCCAGGCTTTGTGAATCCTTGAAGGTTTTTACACAGGAAAGTGGCAGATTCAGAATTCTGTTTCAGAGAATGAGTTCATGCGTGTGGAGACTCCCCTGGGAGTCCAGTAGTGAGGCCGCATGGGAAGTGGCTGCAGTGGCCTAGAGGAGAAGCTCCGAGCCCTGAATGTGAGCAGGATAGCTGTACGTGGAGAGCGGTGGAATGGGAGAGCCATCCAGACCTGGGACCCATGAGGACTGGAGACCCAACGTTGGTTGTAGAGAGGGAGGGAGGGAGAGGAAGTCTAAGGTGATTGCTGTCTGGATGGTTGCTGGAACCTTTGATCAAGAAAGGAGGCAGGGGGAAACGCATGTTTCAAGAGAAAGATGGAACAGGTTTCAGACCCTTTGGCTTTCAGGTGTGCAGGAACCCAAGTGGAGAGGAGTGGATGTATAGGGCCTTCCTCTGTACCCTCCCCACCCCGTATGCGCTCGGTCATGTCTGACTCTGTGACCCCATGGACTGTAGCCCGCCAGGCTGCTCTTTCTATGGGACTGCCCAGGCAAGAATACTAGAGAAGCCCGCCATTTCCTCCTCCAGGGGATCTTCCTGACCTAGGGCTCAGACTTGAGCTCTGCGCACGCATGGGGGAGGGGCACCATACTTCCACTCATCTCCAATGCCCTACACAGCTGAAACGCACGATGTCTGCAACTTGACTTTCCACCTTTCTCTTAAAACATACAGAGAGAGCACAGTAACTGGTAATTGGTAGATGGTTAGTGTTTGCTGAGGGAATAAGTAGATGGCTAAAACCATAATGAGGATGAGATTGTCCAGTAGAAACACAAGTCCAGCGGGGTGAAGAGGAAGAGTGATGGGGGGACATTAATCACCCCACAGACACCCGAATAATGAATTAAGAGGAGCCTGAAATTCAGAAACCATAAGCGTGTCACTTAAGAAGATTCAGGGTACGGCAAAGAGTCGTTTTCAGCACCGTTGACCTATACAATTTATAGACCAACTACCCATTTTCTTTCTTAGAAATAATAGCCAACATTCATTGAGTTCTTGCTGTGTGTTGGGCCCTGTGTCAAGGGACTTACCTGTATTTCTTCACTCAGCTCACAGCCTGCTGACAAGGGGATGCTATGTGTTTTTCCTTTTCTAGAGATAAAAACAAACAACTTGGCAGCTTGGAGACATCCAGTCTCTGCTAAGGTCCTTCAGCTCAGATGCTGTGGACTTGGGCTTCTAACTCAGCCAAGAATCTGCATCAGTCTTTTGTCTCCCAAATTTCCAGTCATTAAAAAAATCAAGGCTGAACATATCAGGCTGTGTCTCTTGAGACAATCAGATCGAGAGAATGGTGCTGTCTTGGAGGAATGTGGGATATATAAGTTGTTACAATGGCCTTGTTTGTCTCTGGGTTTTTCCAGGTGCTTTATCTGCCATTTGTCCCTCCTCATCTCTTAGGAGTTGATGGGTTTTGGGAAGCTGCCAACCTTAGGGGAGGTTGCTGTTTCCTAATCATGGCCTGGAGGACTTCTCTATGTCTGAGTGAGCATCTAGATAAAGGATAAGCCATTCCCAAGGTCAACTGGGTGAACAGATCCTTTCTTTTGTTGTCTCTTGGAGACCAGTTAGCAATGGTGGGTGAATGGATTCAACTGAATGCCTTCCCTGACCTGGGTCTGCTGGGGATAGTGCTCAGTACCCAAATGGGATGAGGGACCTGTTTGTTCTGAACACATCACCTTGCCCTGGCTTTGGTACCTTCTGGGCAGCTCCTTCAGGGATCACATAGAAGCAAGACTACCAGGACTCTCATTTATTTTTTTGAGCAGCTTATTTGCCTCAATCTCTATCCATTGCAGTGGAAAAAGCAGTCTTTAGAGTCAGGCGGACATGGCTTTGGGGCTTCCCAGGTGGCTCAGTGGTAAAATCTGCCTACAGTGCAGGAGACACAGATGAGGGTACGACCCCTGGGTTGGGAAGATCCCCTTGAGGAGGAAATGGCCATCTGCTCCAGTTTTCTTGCCTGGAAAATTCCACAGACAGAGGAGCCTGGCAGGCTATAGTCCATGAGATCACAAAGGGTCAGACATGACTAAGCATGAGCATAAGACATAGCTTTGGTTTCCAGCCCTGCTTCTTGCTAGATGCGGGAAGTTGGGAAATGATCTTAACTTCTCTGAACCTCACTTTGCTTTTCTGAAAAACTGGGATGATTTCATTTCTTATTATGGAAATGAAATGGGATAACATATTCAGGGTGCTCATCATGGGGCCTGGTACTGTGAACATGCTCAGTACATGTAAGGCCCTTTCCTGATGGAAAGGGAGGTGTACCCCCTAGATAATCGGTAGCTGCTTATTCCATTGCTTCTAGGAATTTTTATATTTTCATTCAAATAAGATCGGGTATTAAAATGGCCCCCATGTTGTCATCGTGTTGTAAAAGTAATCAGAAATTGTCCAAGAAATTCAGATGTCACATCTACTTGTGAACCATCACTTGTAAATGAGTGTTCAAACTCTTGATAGAGCCCAGAACAAGCACTTCCGTATTATTTATGGTACAGAGTCACATGAGCTGGATTCCAGGTTAAAAGAAGAACACTCCTTCCCTCTGACAAGAAGACACAGTTGATGCAAGATGGGTAAAGCCAGACTGACATTCATAGGCTCACGTGGACCCACAGTGAGGAGGCCCGGCACCTCCTGGAACTTACACTAACGAGTCTGTGAGTCTCGAACACTATGGATGCTGGTCCCCTCTCACATGCTGATGTCCAAGCAGCTCCAAACTCAAGAGGCTGTGGGGCTGAAGTGACACAGGTCTTAGCAGGACGATGTGGAAGAGTGGGTCACACTTTCAAGAACTCTTCAGAATGTTTTGTCATGGAAACTTGGACTGTCAGAGTAAAAGGGGTAGAAGGTGCAGGAGACCCTGAATTGAGAAATAAGGCATATCCTGTTACTGAAACATAAATGTAATAAGTACTAGATCCAAGAAAAGAAAATCACACATGATATTAATAAATATGTTCTGTGTGCCTGGTGCTGTTTTAGGCTGGGGACTCTCTAAGTTTGGAAAAACATTCTAATGGGGGGAAAATGGATAATAAACAAAATGAATACCTACATTATTTTGAACGTTAGAGATAGTAAGTGCCCGTGTGAAAAATAAAGCTGGCGGAAAGAGACAGCAGGGAGTGAAGAGTGGTGGGGTGGATGTTGTAATTTCAAGTTGAGAGCTGTGAAGAGTTTCAAAGGCTAAGATGACACTGAGCAAGACCCACTCTCATGATCTGAGAAGAGAATTGCAGGAAGAGGGAGGCCCAAAGGCCCAGGCACCGAGGCATGAACATTCCTGGCATGTTCAAGGAAAAGCAAAAAGGCCCACGGAGCTGGAAGGGAGCAAAGTTCAGGTAAGAACGAGGTGATGGGAAATGAAGTCAGAGAGCGGACAAGACTGCAGATTCCTGGGCTGATCACGCTGGTGCTTATCCCGTCGAAGGATATGTTGTCACCGTTAACCTTTTTATTCTTCTCCATCTTTTCCTTCCTCTAACATTTTCTAGGCACTTTGACAAGCAGATAACCTGGAAGGTCTTCTCAACCCTCGTAACAACACTTTGAGGCACATTACTTATCATGACCGTTGCACATATAAGAAATCAAAGTTCAGTGAGGTTAAGTGACTATTAAAGGTCACAAATTCCGTGGCAAAGGCTCAGCGCCTTTTCTCTCATGCAATCCTGCCTCCATTCCCAAGGCAAGGTTTATTTGTGTCTACCTTCTGGCTTTGGCTCATAGCTTTGCACATAAGAGTATCCAAGAAGCTCTTGTGAATTCCTGTCAATTGCTTTTGATGCCTCATTTTCCTTTTCATTGGGAATGGGGCCAGTGGAAACGGTGGATAATGTCTCTGGGCCTCCCTGTCATGGACTGTGGCATGTTTGTGTCTCCCTTAAATTTTTATGTTGAGGCCTCCATTCCTGAAGGGATGACACAAAGAGGTGTCTTCGGGAGAGAACTGGGTTTATTTGAGGTCATGAGGGTGGAACCTCCAGGATGGGATTAGTGCCCTTAGAAGAGGAGAAGACCAAGCTGTCTCTCACCATCTAGAGAGGATACAGCAGGATGGCCATCTGCAGACCAGGGAGATGGCCTTTGTCAGAACCTGACCAGGTTGGCACCCTGCTCTTGGACTTCCAGCCTCAGAACTGTGAGAAATAAATTCCTGTTGTCTAAGCCACCCCATCCGTGAATTTGTGTTATAACAGCCTGAACAGACTGAGATTTTCCTGTTTATCTTGTACAATATTTCCCTCTTGGATTCTGGTGCAGGAGCTTGTTCACAGCACCGACCCTCCCCACACGCTTGGTTCTTGGTTGTGAAGTCATCTTCCAGAACCAGATTCTCCAGCATCCCTCGTTCTTTGAGAAATGCTATCGAATTATTCATTTTTATTTTGGGTTTTCTCCTTTCTCATCTGCCAGTCTGCAGAGGCAGGATCCGCCAGGTGTTCCTGCTGCCCACGGAGCTGTCTTTCTCAGTTTTACAAAAGCTGCTGTGATTGGGACCTTTGGCGCTCAGCCATTTCTGGGTCTTTCTCCTTTAGGTGGAGAATTGCACTTCTCTGCCCTTTGATGTTAGGTTAGGTCCCGTGAGTGGAAGTGATGTTGCTACTTCTGGGTAGAGGCATTCAATTCCTCGTGTAGGATCTTCAGGATTTTTTTCCCTGATTGAGGCAAACCTGAAGCATCTGTTGAATTGGAGGGCCCATGAGCTGTGTGAACACTGAGCTGCCACACAAAGGACAGTGGCTGCCAAGGTGTGAAGAAATTTCTTTCCTTGCATCACGTTTCTGTGACTTTGGTGTGTGTGTGTGTGTGTGTTGTTCCTGTAGCATTACCTAGCTTATACTGATTGCCATCTCTTTTTCTGGAAGATGAGGTTGTGAGTCAGGAGGCAGTACCCTGATTTTTACTCAGTGGGCGCTTAGCATTTGAGGATTGCTGGCAGACAGACTTGAATTGTATGACCTTGGGCAAATGACTTCCTGCATTTTCTCGTTTTTCTTTTCTGTAAATCGGAGAGACTTACACTTATCTTCTCAGGTGAAAATTGAACATCGTAACAAGGATAATGTAGGTAGCACACAGTAGGTGTTTAATGAATGCTTGTTTTCTTTCTTCCTGCGCTGTCATAAACACGAACACGACATGCCCATTTTTTGTCTTCTACCAAGGATGTTGCCGTTCTCTCGTTAACTAGTGTTTCCTTGTTGCCAGGATTTAGTGCCAAGTAACCCTCTCCCTTGATGCTTCCTCTGACTTCTGAAAGATGAAACTGTCAGCAAGGCAAGGCAGAGACTGATCAGATGAGACGCCCAGCAGATGTCCAGAGAGTCGGAGTCCCCGCTGCCGCTCAGTCCTGCCTCAGTGCCAGCTCTGTAATCTGTATTAGGAAAACACGGTCTGCTTGATTGCCCTGTAATAGACTTTCACAACATTAGCGCTTGCCTCCCTTTCTTCCAGTTGTCCATGATATTGTTTTCATTTCCAATTTCTATCCAATTCAGTTAGATGTTTGTTTTGACTCTGGCTCTGAGCTGGGCGTGGGGAATATCGAGGTGGATTAAGGCATAGCCCCTGCCTGCAAGAAAGGCACCCCAGTGAGGGGAACAGTTAAGGCAGCCAAGCTCACTCACCCACCCACCACCAGCCAACCAACCAACCAAAAGAACAAAAGCCTGAACACTTGTGATGACTACAAACCTGTAAGCACGTCTGTGATACAGAGAGAGGACTAGGGAGGAGCTGATGAATTCTGCTGGATCTGGGAATGGGCGAGGGATGAAGTCTACTTCCAAAAGAGTCTGTTTCACCAGGGTTTTGATGAGCGAATAGGAGTTCGCCAAGGAGATGGTGAAGGAAGACTGTTTGGGAGGGATAATGTATTTGCAAAGGTACAGTGATATGAGACGTGGATAGTTCTGGGCATTATACGAGATTTGGTATTTAACAGAGCGTAAAGGGCAAAGTAGGAAGTAGAAGGAGTTGAGGAAAAAGGTTTTGCCAGGCAGGCCAGTGAAGGTAGGAGTGTGTGGGTGTTTGTTAGAACTGCTTCTCTTTGTGGTGTACCCTTTATTGCTTCTTACTCTCCATGCACTCCAGTTAATAAGATTATATTTGTTGCCTTGCCTGATAATGTTGAGTGGTTAGCTCTCATAGGTCTGGATGAAGCAGAGGGCTCTTGAAATATGCTGAAAAGCACATGGAGTCAGGATTAAGGCAGACTAGGGCTCAAATCTGATTATGTATTTTATTAGCCCCATGGTCTTACACCTGAGGTCTCCATCACCTCCTCTGCAGAGGGAGAAAATCATGCCCACCTCACTGAGCATCTCTGAGGATTAAAATAAAAGAAATATTTAAAATACTCAGCACAGAACTTGGTATCTATTGGGTACTCAAAATACTCTTCCAGTTGGAGAAATCTGTTATTTGTGTTTGGGAATTGTGTTAAGCTCATAAAGAAATGGCTGAAAATTGTTTGAATTGATTTAAAAAATACAATTATACTTATTTTTTTTTTCTTTTTGAGAAACGTTCTCAGTTCTTTTTCATGACAAACCTTTCAGTATCCTCAAAGGAGGAAAACAAACTTGCAAAAAAAAAAAAAAAAGAAACTTGAAACAATATGACATTTCTGTTGTATCAGACCTCAGAGGTCTTACCTTGAGATTATTTTGGTAAATCCCTTTACGGTTTTCACTCTCCCTACCCCCAAATGTCATGTGTTAGAACGCACTGCTGTTTTGACGTCTCCACTGTGATATTTATTTTAAGCCATCAGTAGAGTTTTAAATATCTCAGCACTGAACTCTGGCCTTTGAGGAAGGTAAACTAATTATTTTCCAAACCATTCTGTAAAGCAAGCCCGTGGCATTTGTTACCTCATAGCTTGGAAAGGAAATGTGGTGGCTTTTTAAGAAAGAGGATGTGCAGTCAGATAGGAGCTCAGAAATTTGGGGGCTGAAGTCATCTTGTCCACCATGTTTCAAAAGGAAGCCTTGATGTTTCTGGAGGATAGCTGAGGCCAGACAAAACAAAAGCAGTGTGGCAGGTGGGATAAAGGTTGTTGGCACAGATGTCAAGGGCCAGCTAAAGTCTCATATAATTATTTGATGGTCCCAATAACTTTACAAAGTAGAGACTTTTAGTCCCCTTTTACATATGTGGAAACAGTCTTCAAGCAGTAAAGTCTTATTTAAGCTGATAGGGCCAGGAAGTTGCGGGCTGTTTTTTTGCCTGACACCAGAGTGTGTGATCTTAACCACTTGTCTCTGCGGTGTTGTGGAGTCTTTATGCTGTGTGATCTTGGGCAACTCACCTAACCTCTCTGAGCTTCTGAGTTTCTTCTTCCATTAGTCAGGAGTGACAGTATCTACTATTTCCTTCTTAGTTGTCGGGATCAGAGATACTTCCTGAGGAGGAAGCCCCAGTGAGAATAAGTGGAACACTGTAACTAATTGGGCTCTGCGAACACTGACCTCTATGTCTTATGGTTACAGCCTCTCTAACTCCATTCCATCCCATACCTGGCTGTCCCAGACCTGTCCTCTCATAGGTGGTTCCCCAGTGGACCACAATGCACATTTCTCATCCCCCTCATCTCTTCCTGCCTCCCATCTCTGGTTTTTATTTCCTTCTGTAATTCCTGAAGTTCTCATAACACTCGCTTTCTCTGAGATATTACAAGTTTCCTGGTGGAGGTTTCGGGGTACACAGAAGAGAGGCTACTGGCCAGCCTGCAGGTTTAGCGAAGCTTCCTAGAGAAACTGACTTGAGGGATGGTGAGGGTCTGGGTGAGAGGAGAGACAAGAGGGATTGCAGACTTGTGCAGGGGTACTGCACGTTCTTGGACCCGTGAGTATTTGCACAAGATGAC
Source organism: Neotragus moschatus (assembly GCA_006410615.1). Classification (NCBI taxonomy): domain Eukaryota; kingdom Metazoa; phylum Chordata; class Mammalia; order Artiodactyla; family Bovidae; genus Neotragus; species Neotragus moschatus. Next base: position 2,098,707 of record SJYA01003036.1, read on the forward strand.
GGGTGAGAGTGGACTGTCAGTATGATTTGTTAAAAATGGATATGCATATTTTCCCTTTGTTTCCTCAGCAAGACTGTTGTTCCCAAGAGAGCAAGGATTGAACCTTAATTCCCCGCCCCTCGCAGTGTCCTCCTTGGGGATGGGCATAGAGGCCAGCCCCAGGAAAGACTCAGGTTACTGATTTCTTTAACCCTCACATGCTTGTGGGTTGGCTTTTACTTGGTGAAGTGGGCTGCTTAGTAATGCAGAAAGGCCGTAGACTTTGAGTCAGACAGACCTTATACAAGCCACTTATCTGTGAACCTCAGTTTCTTTGCCTGAGATGGGGCCACATGTATGCGCCTCATAGGATTACTGCGGAAATGAAGTGAGACATGACATCGGTGAGGGTAGATAGAGGTGCAGTGTGTGTTTGTTCTTGTTTTACTGACTATCCTGTGAATTAATCCTNGGCAAAGGGTAAGCTCTGAAAGGGGGAAGTGGGTCTACTTTAGAGTCTAATTCTGCAGAAGTGATACTCGAAGTGATTCTTTCTTTTTGAAGAGTTGACAGCCTGGGAAAATAATTGTACACAACTTAATAAAATTGCAAATTCTGATAAAAAGCTAAGGGGGAAAGCATATGGTTCTGTGAACCAGAAAGGGCAAAACTGATTCTGTTCAGGGAGTCAGCAAGGACCTCGAAGAGGACAGCCTGGAAAGTGTGTGAGAGCTAGTTTTGCAAAAAGCGGGTGGAAGAGCTTCTGCGCAGAGAGGCCGGCCTGTGCACAGGTCTCGAGAAGGAAGTGGGGCACACGGTCATGGCTGTTGTGACCTGTTTGCAAGATGGAGTTGCGTCTCAGATCTGGTTTAAAGAAGGGTGGCCTTGACTCGCCACTTCAACGTGTCTCTTAGGCAGCGATTGTTTCCTTTCTGGAACAGAAACTCAAAGAGATTAAAGTGAATAGGAAGTTTTATTGTCAGGACACAGAAGGTTCCCGAGAATCCTTCGTAGTAGTTGGACCTCCTGGGATCTGGGATGTTATTAGTAGCCATTCTTTTCATCTTGCTCTCTGGGGTTCATCTCTGCTGTAGCACCCACCACTGAGACTTCAGGTTTTTGCTCTTGATTGCTTTGTACTTGCCCGGGGCTCTGGTTCTTCCTCTAATGACCTTACAGTTCCTGCTTCTAACACCCTCTGACTAAATCAGCCTTCATCTCCCTTTCAAGTTTCCAAGTGTAAGGATCTGATGGGCCCCAGTGATGGGAGGTGGAACCAGCAAAGATGCAGACAGTTGGACAGACATTGCTTCAGATGCTCTTATTGTGAGATGCTGGTAACCTCACGTGGCTGGATTCCAACCTCAGGGGAAGATCACCCCCAGATAATAGTTTTGGGCACCTAGTCAAGGCAGTGCTCACCCCATTCTCCTTGTTAGAACGCAGCAGCCATGCTGGTATTCTGGTTTCTCATACCACCTTTGCACGTGTTGCTTACTCTTCCAGAAATGCTCGTCTCTCCTGCTCTTTACTTGGTTAACCTTTATTATCCTTCAGGTCTTAGCTTGGACGTCATTTTCTCCGAGAGGTCCTTGTTGACTCCCTGAATAGAATCAGTTTTGCCCTTTCTGGTTCACAGAGCCATGTTCTTTTCCTCTTAGCTTTTATCAGAATTTGCAGTTTTATTAAGTTGTGTACAATTATTCTTCCCAGACTGGCAACTCTTTGAAAAGAAAGAGTCACGTCTGCCCAGTATCTAATACATGTCCAGTAAACACTGATTAAATTGGTAAAGTAAATGTAAGTATCTAGCAGGAGGTCCTTTTGGAAATTTTGTTTACAAAGGGTAAAACCTTCTGTTGAAGATGGTTACATCTTTCCTTGGTTGTAGGAGAGCACCTTAAGTAGTCTGATATCAACTATCAAACTACTCTGATAGTTGATAAGGGTGCTAAGTAGGAGATGCCCAAATAAATCTCACACGTGGTTAGGAAGATCCAGCCTCTGCTTCCAGGCTGCTTTCTTCTGTTATTTTAGGATAAGACACAGAGCTGACTTGTACCAAAATTTTGGCAAAGAGAAGGGAAACTAACACTTATTGGGAAGCTATTAGTGGCCGGGTACCATGTGAGGTACTTTATAAACACTATCTCATTCGTTTCTCTTGACAACCCGGTAATATGAGGGATATACTTTATAAATAGTCTCCCTCAACTTCTGTTCCAGCTTCTGTCAACTGTTTTGTATGTACTGCAGAGGTTGAAAGCCTAAAAGGTCCATTTCTAAGACTCCCTTGTAGCTAGGATCCTGGATAGGCTTTCTGGTTTTGCAAATCAAATACACTCCTTGAGTCTTGAATTCAGAACTGAGTTAGAGGGGAGAAGGGCATAATGTAGTCCACCTTTGTGGGTGAATCACTGCAGAGTCAAAGTGGTTCTATAGTCATCAGCTTTCTGAGTCGGTAACTTCTTATAGCAATGGTGGTGGTTTTCCCCATCATCACAGGGATAGGGAGATTTGGGAGGCTGGGAGTTGTTCTTGGAAGCTCCAACTATTTGAGTGCTTCCCCTGGTTCTCAGGGCTTCCCCAGTGGCTCAGCGGTAAAGAATCTGCCTGCAGTGCAGGAGACCTGGGTTCAGTCCCTGGTAGGGAGGATCCTGGAACAGGGCATGACAACCCACTCCAGTATTCTTGCCCAAAGGATCCCACGGACAGAGGAGCCTGGCAGGCTGCAGTCCATAGGGTCACAAAGAGTCGGACATGACTGAAGTGACTCAGCGTGCACACACCTGGTTCTCTAAGTCAGCTTAGACCTGCGGATACCTTCCTTTCTGCTTAAAGTACCAGAAGTCGTTTCTGTAGTCTGCAACTGAACACTGCCTGAATCACTGGGTTTCTCATACGCTTTCCTCTCCTCACATTTTACAGATGAGAATCTGAGCCCTGAGGATCAGGGTTCAAATGACCTAACTCAGCCTTCATAATAGGTTAAGTGGTGGAGGACTTGAAACCAGACTGACTCTTTCCATTTGTCCATCTTCACTGCTGCCACCCAGTTCTTTTCTTGGGAGGTACTTTCCTTTCTTACTTCTAGTATTCTTCTCCCACAGAATATCTTGTTCCAAACAGATGGGATCTGACAGTCATATTCATTTCAAGGCCTTAGGGATGTGATATAACCCTTCCCAGGCATCTCTGCATTTTTTCAGCGGCCCAACGGGACAGGGTAATGCCCTGCGCAGGGCATGACTCACAATGGAATCCCAGGCACCATGGCAACTGCTTGAGGTGGAGATGAGGGGGCAGGGAAGAAAGCTGGGATGAGGGAGAGTGCAGGGAAGGTCAGGAGAAATAACTTGGGTTCTCCTCTCTTAATTGTCTTGGCTTGATTTCCTTGAGGCATGTGTTAATCTTCCCAATTTGCTGAAAGGCTCTTGCCCCAGGTGGTAAGCTTTGGATTTGGGTTTATAAGCTGGTTGGAGCATGCCCCGCTTCTGACCCACTCCCAAGAGTTCTCCCATCAGATTTTAGACATGCCAGCTAATTCCTTTCTATAGATTTGCCACGTTTTATTAGGAGTAATGGTATCGAGGGTATATTTCTTTATAGACATTATAATTAGTAATTGTTTTGAAGGGCAATTGCTGTTAAACTACTTATTTTTTCTTTTCCTGGAGGACAGGACAGTTTCCAAGACTGATTATTTCACAATTGAAATTCCATGTCTCCCAGAGGTAGATTTTGAGAGCAGTTGGTGGAAGCAAAATCCTCTCTTTTGATTTTTCCCATTACGCATTCAGACACAGAGACACACACAGACATACACAGACCCACAGACACACACACACACAAACATCCTAGGAAGGGAAGCAGAAAAACAAAGCCTCCACTGAATGTTCAACTGCTTTTATAGACAGTTGCCTGGCTCTCTGGCTAATGGGAGAGATGATGAATGCTCCCAAGATACCACTTCAGTCAATTAATTAGTTAATGTTTAAAGATGGAAAGTGTCATGTAGATGAGAACATTATGATTCTCTTAATAAAAAAGACTTAAAGTGAGAAAAAATAGGAATGGCAAGACCGTGCACGTTTTGTCTTTGAACTACAGTTCCCCTCTCTGATTCTGTGGCCAGTCACAGGGTGGTGAGCACCTCCCGACTGCCAGGTCACCTCCCCAAAGTTTTCTGTACAGTGAGTGTGATGAGGTGGCTTCTTCTTTTTTTTTCTTGTAAGTGGAATGAGGGTAGGGATGTCCACAGCTGGGTCTGTCGTTTGGGGCTCCAGAGCTGGGTTGGAGTCTTTCCTAAACCAGTCACACTTCAGGAAGGACTGGCAGATGAGGGTATGGCATGAGGCACTTCTTTAAGACAACCAAGGTTCAAGATTCAGGGAAGTAAAATTCAATCCTTTCTTATGAGGCTTTTGAGCTTTGAGCTTGAAAACAAGAAGGAAAACAGAGGATGGGACGCTGAGTGAGGGTTAATTGAAAATGGGAGTATAAGCAGGGGTGTTACTAAAAGGAAAGGGTCACAGGACATGACCCCCATTGGGGCTGCAGGACTCAAGCCCCATGGGTTTGCACAGTTGCTTCCACGCTGGGTGGGTGGCCACTTTTGTGAGAAGCTTTGGGGTGGGGGCAGACAGCCCGCATCTGCTACAGGTTCCTCAAATCCTCCCTTCTCCAACCATCCTAGACAGATACCTGCATTCCCCCGTTTGGCTGCTGCACCTCACCTGCCTGTTGAGAGGGTCTCACAGACAGGAGATGCATCCGAGAAGCACAGACACAACGATTTCTCGAAATTTCATTCAATCCAGATATTTGAGAAAATAGCAGTATTTGATTTGAAGACCTGTCCCTGGCACGACATACTCATGATTGTGGGCTGATAAAAAGACTTTTCTTTTCTCATCACAGCTGCTCAGACATTTTTCATGAACAGAAGTTGGAAAACAATTGATTAAAGCATAATCTCATCTTCCCACACAGTAGCTGGTAGTGATGGAGAATTTAGGCTCTGGAGTTAGACAGGTCTGTGGTCAGAAGCCTGGCTCTCACCCACTAGCTGTGTAAACTTGTAGTTTCCTTTACTGCTCAGAACCTCAACTCCCTCATCTCTAAATGGGGAAGCCTAAAAATATTTATCCTGGGAGGACTGGAAAGAAAGTTGTTTATTCATTCATTCCACAAATATTGATTGAGCTTCTGTGACATGGCAGACAGGTACTGGCTTGTGGTCTCACAGTAGAAAAACATGAAAGTCCCTTGTCTTCGTGAAGTTTATATTCTCATGAGGAGGCAGACAATAATTAAGTTAACTGAAAATGGTGGTGATGTAAATACAGTTAAGGAACATGATAGAGATGGGCTGGGCGTGGAAGGTGGGCAACTTCGCTAGGGAGGATGACTCTGAGATGACACAGAATTGGGAAATGAGGGCTGATAAGGAGTGAGCCCCCCCAAGATCAGGAGAAGAGCATTTCTGGCAGAGGGAACAGACGTAGAAAGAGCTTGACATGCTCTAGAAAGGAAAGGCCCAGCATGGCCATATCCTGGGAAGGGTTGTGGGGGCCTGGGAAGAGAGGCCCACAAAGGGCAGACAAGGGCCAAATCAAATTAAGGCCTCTGAAGTTATGGCCAGGAGTGAAAAATGCATTCTCACTCCGGTGCCTGGCACAGAGTCAGAGCTCAGTAGTCTGTTTCCTTCCTTTACAATTCCTTTTCCTTGAAAAGGGGTTGCATTTTGGTTAAGGCACAAAATTCCCATGCCAGCTTCTTCTTCCTCCCCTAAAGCTGAAAGGAGCCGTTTAGTAACATGGAACGTTTCCTGTTTTTCACAATGCCATACACCTTGGGAAGGGACTGAGTAAGACTTCCATGTTTCTCAGAGGGAAGGGAGATACGATCCAAGATATTCAGGAGGCTACCCATTGGATAGGTAGAATATGAGACATCAATTTCATAAGCTTGACATTGTAGAAGAGTCTTTACCGTATTAATTAGAATAGAATTTATCTGAATTGGACTTCAAGAATCTGGAACCCTCAAATAACCTCAAATAACTATTCTTTGCTTTGAGGAGAAGGGCGAAGACCAGGAATATGATGATAACAAATAATTTTTTAAATAAAAATTCCGCACTTCAAAGACTTCTGCTGACTCAGCCTAGTTTCTAATACCATCTTTATTCCTCTGGGCTGGGGGATACTCATCTCTCTCAGAGAAACACAATTTCTTTGGGGGGATTTATTTACAGTGAACAGCAATATGGGCTAACATATTGATTCTTTTTCCAAGTAATAAGGGAGGAAATAAATGGCATTTTCAGTTTTGTCCCTCAGCTAACCAGGGGACAAACCTAAGCAAACAATGACAGCCAAAGACTGGGCGCTGAGTCCTGGTTAATCAAGTTTTTGTTGTGGTTGGCAGACAAAACAGAGCAGATTTCTCCCAAGTGTGGTGCAAAGTAGGACTGAATTTTTCTGTAATTTTGTCATTAGGACCAAAAGAAGAAATTGCATCAATCAGAGATAATTTCTCTGGGCTTCCCAGAGAGGTATAAAAGGAAGAGTGAGTTCCCTGTTGCTCTGAAGTGGCAGTGAGTGACTGTCCAACAGATAATCGAACAGATGGGATGAAGTGTCAATGCAAAATTGATATGCATCCTGGGGATGGAAAAGAAGAAGCTGCTTAGGCTGACACCGAGGAGGCAGAGAGCGGAGATCTTGCTGAGCACTGAAGGCCCGCTGTCCCCTTGATTTGGCGTCTGGAGAACGATGGAGGGTAGGGAGACGTTTGACCAAAATCTCATAGTGGAAACAGTTAACAAATAAATTAATTTACTTTAATAAACATTCATGAAGTGTCTCATCTATACCAGATACTATGCTTCGGTGATGAGATAAAAAGAATATACATCAGCCTTTTCTCTCCCAAAGGATTGCCCTCAAAGGGATGAGTAGGGGACGGGCGGGAGAGGCAAGTTCAGGGTTATGGGAACCCTGACAGAGGGGACCCAAAGGCTCTGGCCTGGAGATTCAGGAACAGCCTTTTGGAAAACATGTCTGTGTTGGAATATTTTCTAATTTTAGAAGTACAGTTGACCCTTGAGGAATGCACAGGTTAGCAGGCTGACCCCTGAACAGTTGAAAATCCACATATAACTTTACAGTTGGCGCTCCCTGTCTGAGGATTCAGCCAACTGCCAATCATATAGTTCTGTGTTGTGTATTTAGTGAAAAAAATAAGTGGACTCATGAATTCAAACCCATGTTGTTCACAGGTAACTTTACTACATGTTTTCTTATGTTGAGTTCCTATGTAAAGTGAAAATGTTAGTCGTTCAGTCTGACGCTTTGTGACGCAATAGACTGTAGCCCGCCAGGCTCCACTGTCCATGGGATTCTTAAGGCAAGAATATTAGAATGGGTTACCATTTCCTTCTCCAGGGGATCTTCCCAACCCAGGGATCAAACCCAGGCCGTAGATTCTTTACCATCTGAGCCACCAGAAAGGCCACATAAGAAATCACCCCAAAACCTTGAGGCTAAAATCAACACAAATTTATTATCTCATTGTTTTTGTGGATCGAGAGTCTGGCTCTGAGTTAGCGGGATCCTCTGCTTCACGGTTTTACACAAGGCTGCAGTCAAGTGTTGGCCCCTGGTCTCAAATGCAGTCTCAACCAAAGATGTATTATTTCCAAGCTCACCCTCTGGTTGTTGGCAGCACTGAGTTCTTTGCTGGATGTTGGTCAGAGGCCACCCTCATTTCCTTGCCGCATGGGTCTCTCCCGCACGGCAGCTTGGTTTATTGAAGCATGCAAAATGGGAGGACAATACACAGAATCTGCCAGGAAGATGTGAGTCGTAATCTAGTCTAACCTAATTATGGAGGCAACACCCATCACCTTTAGACGCAGAAGCAAGTCACACTCAGAGGAGGGGATTTCACAAGGGTGTGAACGTAAGATGATGGAGACCGTCAGAGGCCATGTCAGAAGCTATCACAGATCCCAGGAGCAAACCTTGGAATAGGACTCATTTTAAACTTTTCGTGTTTCCAGGAAAAACATAAGGGAGTATCTGATATCATACAAAGTGCTTCAGAGAAGAAATTTGGTTTAATATGCAAGGGAGATCTGGAGACAGCATGTTTTGGATTTATCCTCATCAGGGGCAGGAGAATTGGAGTATTTATACCCTGAACTTGCCACTCACTGGCTAAGGGCTGCTTCTTGGGGGACATAAGTCCCCAGGAGCTTGCGATTCTCTGAACATGAAGAGAAAGTGGATTCTGGTAGCCCAAAGCTATTGACAGTGAAAGCACATGGTGTGTGTGAAAATGTCCAGGGAATCCTAGGGGTGTGGGAAGGTGGTGAATCTGCTTTTCATGTTCCTTATGAAAAGTGTTAAAGACATAGGAAAGTATAAAGCAGTAGATGAGTAGGGCTTCAGGTGACAGTGGCAAAGAATCCACCTGCCAAGCAGGAGGTGCAGGTTCTATCCCTGGGCTGGGAAGATCCCCTGGAGAAGGAAATGCCAATCTGCTCCAATATTCTTGCTAGGAAATCCACAACAAACTGCTACTGGGAATGAGTCTTGCAGGTTGAGTAGGAGTGATTCCAGGGACGAGAGTTGGGAAGGAACCTCGTAGGCAGAAGACTGTGGAGGTTAAGTGAACACATGCTGTGCTTAGTCGCCCAGTCGTGTCCGATTCATTGCAACCTCGTGGAGCGTAGCTCTCCAGGCTCCTCTGTCCATGGGATTCTCCAGGCAAGAGTACTGGAGTGGGGTGCCATGCCCTCCTCCAGGGGATCTTCCCAACCCAGGGATCAAACCCAGGTCTCCCTCATTGCAGGCGGATTTGTTACTGTCTGAGCCACCAGAGAAGCTTAGGGACTCTTTAGGTTATGGTGTGTGGGCTTAATGACTGCAGCATGTGGGATCTTAGTTCCCTGACAAGGGATCAAACTGATATCCCCTGCATTGCACACAGATTCTTAACTACTGGACCAATCGGGAATTGAGATTGGCACCCCTGGTATGCGTGTGTCAAAGGAATGGTGGAAGGTGAGGTTGCAAGAGCTACATAGGTCCCCAAATATCCTGAAGAGGAGGTCCTGGGGGCACTGAGTAGCCCCTGAAGGTTTGAAGTAGTGGGGTGATATTGTCAGATTTGTGCGCTAGTACGTTCTCACCTCCTGACTCCCCCTGACGCACTGAATCAGGTCTGGGAATCAGCTATTATCAAGATGAAACATGTAAAACCAGTCTCAGATATCCAGAATTAGGTTAATTATAGTCCTTGTTCTTGACACTCTCATTTCTTTAATACTGAATCTCTTTTATTTTACCTTAATTGATTACATGCTTGATAATCTAATACATTCCCTTGCAGTTATCATCCAGCCCAGGAGCTGTAACGTTCATGATAGCGTCCATCTCCTTCCATTTCATGTGAGTGGGATTCTGGTCTCTTTGCTTGTTCATCAACCTTTCCCCATCAAGGTAACCAAAGGTCAGATGAGCTTAGAAGTCACCCAGTCCATCTGTTTTTAAAGAATCTTTCTTTTACACATATACATGTATCTATTTTTTTTCGAATTCTTTTCCCATTTAGGTTACTGAAGAATATTGAGCAGAGTTCCCTGTGCTAGACAGTAGGTCTTTGTTGGTTATCTGTTTTAATATAGCAGTGTGTACATGTCAATCACTTTGCTGTATACCTAAAACTAACACAACATTGTTAACCTGCTATAGTCCAATATAAAATAAAAATTAAGAACAAAGAATCTTTCTGTCCAGTCATGGGAAATTCACTATTTCAGCAAGTAGCTGATTCTAGTTGCTAGAAAGTCGGTTCTGCCCGCTGATTCTAGCTGTGCTGGCTGTTAACTTCTTCCATTCACCTGGAATCTGGTAAACACAGTCTTTAGTCAACGTGTATTGACCACCTCCCCTGAACAAGGCACATTGTGGGGAATATGAAGTGGTTAAGACAAGGTTTCCTGCCCCAGCAGAGTTTATAGTTTAGTAGATGAGATAAGACAAATACACAAATAATTATAATACAATGTAAAGAGTGCTGTGTACTTATGAGACAGGAACAGCAAAGTGTTATTGGAATTCAGGGAGAAAGAGATTAATTCTAGGCAGAAGAGTTTGGAAGAGCTTCATGGAGGAGGTAGCATTTGGGCTGTGCCTCAGTGGTAGGTGGAGATAATGATTTTGCAGACTGGGGAGAGATGATGGGATCATGCTGTCCAGGCAGAGGAAACAGCATGGACAAAGGCTGGAGGTGAGAGAGCACAGGGCCAGTGACTCCCACAGAAGTGATTATGGTATAGATTTTCATTGGCTAGAAGTCTAGATGGAGAAGTCAAAAGTTGAAGCCATGCAAGGGGACTGAGGCCACTGGCTTTCATGGTGTAAACGGTTGAAAAGTGAAAGTGAAGTGAAAGAGAAAGTCACTCAGTCGTGTCTGACCCTTTGCAACCCCATGGACTATACAGTCCATGAAATTCTCTAGGCTAAAATACTGGAGTGGGTGGCCATTCCTTTCTCCAGGGGATCTTCCCAACCAGGGGTCAAACCCAGGTCTCCCACATTGTGGGCAGATTCTTTACTACCTGAGCTACAAGGGAAGCCCCAGAAGACTAGTGTGGGTAGCCTATCCCTTCTCCAGCAGATCTTCCTGACCCAGGAATCGAACCGGGTATCCTTCATTGCAGGCATATTCTTTACCAGCTGAGCTATCAGGGAAGCCCTGGTATAAACTCTTACCTGCCAATATTCCCTCACCACTTCTTCAGCTTTGATCATTCTTCCTCATCTGTCTCCTCCTCCAGGAAGCCCTCTGTACTTCCAATGGNCAGGAATCGAACCAGGGTATCCTTCATTGCAGGCATATTCTTTACCAGCTGAGCTATCAGGGAAGCCCTGGTATAAACTCTTACCTGCCAATATTCCCTCACCACTTCTTCAGCTTTGATCATTCTTCCTCATCTGTCTCCTCCTCCAGGAAGCCCTCTGTACTTCCAATGGTTGGTTTAAGTACTTTCCCATATATTCCCAAGTCTTGCTGAGTTTACCTCTGTCTTAGGCTTCAGTTCTGTCCTATCTTGTCTTGGCTCTGGTATGACTGTGTGTTTATGTCTTGGTCTCTTCCATTAGAGCAGTTTAGGGCTGGAATCATGACTTATATTCCACCATATCACCAACACTGAGTACAGTGCCTGGCTATGGTAGCTGTTCAAGACATAGTGTCAGATGAACGCATGCTTACTATCGTGGTTTATTACTGTCTGTTTCTTTCTTTCATTTCCTGCCCGTTGGACTTCAAACGTGTATTTGGCTCCCTCTTCTTGGCTGTCACTCAAGGTCTTACCTTGCCTTATTCTAGAGTTTATTTTAATTTTATGCATTACTTTGGGACTCATATTCTAGCTTCCAATGTCCAGCCTACAAATATACAATTTGGACAAGTACTATTTATTCAGCCAGTCTGCTCTGCTTAGAGCCCCGGTATCTGATCCCTTGGGCATGATTTTCAATTAAACAGTTATTTATTGAGTGCCTACTACACACCAAGAATACATGATGAGGGCAGCCCAGTGTTGTCCTTGGGTTGACCCAAGTTTGACTACATCTCCGAATATCTCCAGAAAAACCGAGAGACCAGAGGAAATGGCAAATACCCATGGAGAAGAGAGACTGATGTTTCAACCAGAGTAATTCATCCCAGGCCACAATTGGATGAGTGTTTGGGTCCATCAGGTGAGTCCTGATGGCAGCTGCCTCTTCCTCTGATCATCAGGAATCTATTTGGGCTCTCGCAGGGAGAAGGAGAGATTGTAATTCTGAAGTGGAACGGAAAGAAAGGTAATTGGATCAATGGGCTGTTAATGATGCTGTTGAATAGCTTTCTGCCAGAGCTGTGCTGTGGATGGGGCTGACCAGAGAACCTGGCCATGCTGTGTGAATGCCCGACTTTGACACAGAGCCTTCTGCAGATTGCAAAGTGCTTTCTGCATGCATGATTTCATATAATTTACCATAATCCTCCTTGGCTAGAGAAGGCGTTTTAGGATATCAAGGCAGGATTGCCAGACAATCGGCTCCCTGTCTGGGGACGGGAAGATCTACACGGATATTTGTGCTTCACGGGGTGGTTGTGAGCATCACGTGACCTTGTGTTTGTCGCTGTGTGGTTTCTGACGGGGGAGAAATGGGAAGCAACGTGAGTGCCTCTCCACAGTGGCATGACGGAGTAAGTTAGCATCTGCTAATGGACTAGTCAGTGCTGGTCATGGAGAAGGAAGTAACACTCTAGCAGGTGATTTGAAGGACTTTCTGCAAGGAACTGCTGTGTATAACATGAGCCTATTTCTACAACACAGACAGTGACCACCCATGCTCATTTATGCCTACATGTTTGTCTAGAATAAAATGACGATGGTGACTACATGGAAGATCACCGGCAGGGCTCTTTGCAGGGGATTTCAGGCATTACAGATCATGTGGCAGTGGGATGGGGTGGGGCAAGAAAACAAAAGATGATAAAGAAATACAAGTGCTCTCTCTTTCCTTCACACACACATACACATGTATCTATGGATAGTATGTAAGGCAAATAATGAAAAAAAAAAGGTAAACAAAAGAATCAAGTGACATTTATGTACTAGTGACAAACTCTGTGCTGGGCGCTGTGCTTGGCAGGGGTGATGCAGTGATAAGACCTGGGACCCATCTTTAGAAAGTAATTTATAAATGTATCAAGGTGCAAGGCAAACTAGAATGGTTTTTCAATCTTGGCTACACATTAGAATCACTGCAGGAGTTAAAAAAAAAATCCTGATGTGCAGATCCATACCCCAAACCAATTAAATCTGAACCCATAGGGGCACTTGAATTAAAAAAAATCTCCCCCGGGCTTCCCTGGTGGTTCAGTGGCAAAGAATCCGCCCACCAGTGCAGGAGACATGGGTTCGATTCCTGATCTGGGAAGATCCTACATGCCGAAGAGCAGCTATGCCCGTGGGACACAGCTATTGAGCCTGGGTTCTAGAGCCGGAAGCTGCAACTACTGAGCCCACAGGCCACAATTACTGAAGCCCGTGTGCTCTGGAGCCTGTGCCCCACAAGAGGAGCCACTGCAGTGAGAAGCCTGCGCACTGCAGCAAAGAGTAGCCCCCGCTCGCTGCGACTAGAGAAAGCCCGAGCGCAGGAGCAAAGACCCAGTGCAGTCAAATAATTAGATAACATTATTAAAAAAAAATCTTCCTCCAATGTGAGAGTTGAGAATCACTCTCTTAGAACCTGAATTCTAGTACCTTAAGATATGTTGTCTGTCCTGGGCCAAAATGTCTATTAATAACTCTACGCTAGCATTTTCAAAGCTCACATTTATAATATTTAACAAGGTGCTAAAGCTAAAGGAAAGAAACTCGAAAGTGATATTGACCCTAGGGAGGTGGTCCCTGAATGCCAATACCTGCTGTCATTCCAAGGTTGCTGAGCTAAAGGGGGACCAGAGGGATGCTGAAGGATGGAGGGAGATTAAGAAGGGGGTGCTCTGACCTCCTGGCCCCTCCTTGTGGGCTCCAAGTCCCCACCATCTGCTGAAGCTCTTTTTCTCTTGGCTTCATGGCATTCAGATCAAAGCAGCATCTTCCTGCCTGTGCTTACCTGGCTGAAGCAATGAGATTCTGGAATTAATTGGGGAGGGGGGTACTCCCTCCTCTAAGATGTTGACACTTCCTAATGAATTGTTTTCCCACTTAAAAATACACACTCATGTTGCTTAAGGAGACCCAACAGGTGAAGCCCAGTAATTATGGATCTCTGCAGGAAGGGAGAGAGCAAGCAGCAGCTGGTCCCCTGTAAGAGCATCACCGAGCAGCCCCACCTGCACAGGGAAGGGAGACACCAGTCAGGATGATGTCATTGAGGCAGCAGACAACGGTGGCATGAAGCGATATCTTAATTCCCTGCTCAGGAATTACATCTGGGTAGCCTGGATGAAAACTAGGAATCTTAGCCTCCAAACTAGCAAGGGCTAGAGGCTAGAAGCTAATTTTCCCTGGATCTTTGCCCCCAGTGAAAAATGCATTTATCATGGAGGCAGAAACGGTAAATGCGGGTACAAGGTTTATTGTTAGAGACGTAGCAGAACACGTCGGAGAGCGCATAGAGACACAGTTTGTTTAGCTGAGATAGAAGCAAGGCAGAGGTGCACACCCGTAAAGAAAGGCAGTGGGAGTCCCTCCTCGTGAGGAGTGCAGTGAAGACGGGGTTAAGCCACTTATACAAGGCAATTCTTCTGGGTCTTTGTCTTCCTTCAGGCCAGTTATCTGGTTTCTTTTTCCACACCTGACCTACCCCGGGGCCCTCCCATAAGGTGCGCACACACCTCTCAGCCAAGAGGGATCTCAAAGTGAGGGCTTCTGGGAGGAGCAAGACTCATTATGGCGTCTGACTTCTGACTCCAAGGAGCCTTTCTGCCTGTGTGGAGTGTCTCCCTTATCTTTTACTCAGAAGGGTCTTTTCCCCTCCTTGTCGTTGCCTTGGTTATTCCCTTAAGGTGTTGACAAAAGATAAACACTGGCTATTTACCCTGTTTCTGTTGAGCAAATGGGGATCTGGTTGTAAATTCCTCAACTGGAGCCCACCTATCTCTTGCCTCAGGAAACGCAGAGAAGAGGCTGCTTGATTGTAAATGTCCAACATGGAGCCCATCTATCTCCTACCTCGAGGACTCCAGCTCAAAGGATCCGGCTCTCCCCTCTGGATTTTCTCTGTCTTATGTTTTAGGCTGAGAAAGGGAAGGTACAGGGCCAGGCGACGGTGTGGCAGTGAGGTGCCTCAAATGCACAATGCAAGTTGCACTCAATGCAGGGTAGCCTTTCAAGAGGGANAAGAAGAGGCTGGTTGATTGTAAATGTCCAACATGGAGCCCATCTATCTCCTACCTCGAGGACTCCAGCTCAAAGGATCTGGCTCTCCCCTCTGGATTTTCTCTGTCTTATGTTTTAGGCTGAGAAAGGGAAGGTACAGGGCCAGGCGATGGTGTGGCAGTGAGGTGCCTCAAATGCACAATGCAAGTTGCACTCAATGCAGGGTAGCCTTTCAAGAGGGAGAAGGCAGACACTAAATCCTAGAACATTCCTTCTGTGAAATTTTATTGGTCCAAGCAAATCATGCGGCCAGCTCAGATTCAAGGTGGAGGAATAGACTCCATGATTTAAAGGGAAGAGCAACAAAGTCATGTTATGAAGCGATGTGTATACCAGGATATGACTACTTCCTCTAGTGATCACTATAATTCCAATTTGACTCACAAGCACTGTCAGGACTGATCATCGCCATCTCCTAGTCCACACAGAGTGGGGCAGCAATTCAGAACATATAGAAGTGTGAAGGATTTGATTCTGCCAAAATGGACTTATTTGCATGAGTAATGGTGGGTCAGTGGGAGAAGCAACAGATCTTCTTATCGGGTGCGTCCCCTCAGGTGGCCAAAGTATTGGAGCTTCAGCTTCAGCATCAGTCCTTCCAATGAATATTCAGGACTGATTTAGGATGGACTGGTTGGATCTCCTTGAAGTCCAAGGGACTCTCAAGAGTCTCCTCCAGCACCACAGTTCAAAAACATCAATTCTTCGGCGCTCAGCTTTCTTTATGGTTCAGCTCTCACATCCATACATGACTACTGGAGAAAACATAGTTTTGAGTAGATGAACCTTTGTTGGCAAAGTAATGTCTCTGCTTTTTAATGTGCTGTCTAGGTTGGTCATAGATTTTCTTCCAAGGAGCAAACATCTTTTAATTTCATGGCTGCAGTCACCATTGGATTTTGAAGCCCTAGAAAATAAAGTCTGTCACTGTTTCCATTGTTTCCCCAAATAGATGTTTCTCTGTCTATTTGCCTTGAAGTGATAGGACCAATGCCTTGATCTTTTTTTTTTTAATTTTTAATTTTTAATTTTTTTACTTTACAATGTTGTATTGGTTTTGCCATACATCAACATGAATCTGCCACGGGTGTACACATGTTCCCAATCCTGAACCCCCCTCTCACCTCCCTCCCCATACCATCTCTGGGTCATCCCAGTGACCTTTGTTTTTTGAATGTTGAGTTTTAAGCCAGCTTTTGCACTCTCCTCTTTCACTTTCAAGAGGCTCTTTAGTTCCTCTTTGCTTTCTGCCATAAGGGTGGTGTCATCTGCATATCTGAGGTTATTGATATTTCTCCTGGCAATCTTGATTCCAGCTTGTGCTTCATCCAGCCTGGCATTTCACATGATATACTCTGCATATAAGTTAACTAAGCAGGGTGATAATATACAGCCTTGACATACTCATTTCCCAATTTGGAACCAATCCATTATTCTACATCCAGTTCTAACTGTTGCTTCCTGACCTGCATACAGATTTCTAAGGAGGCAGGTCAGGTGGTCTGGTATTCCCATCTCTTGAATTTTCCACAGTTTGTTGTGATCCACACACTTAAAGGCTTTGGTATAGTCAATAAAGCAATAGATGTTTTTCTGGAAGTCTCTTGCTTTTGTTATGATCCAGTGGATGTTGGCAATTTCTGGTTCCTCTGCCTTTTCTAAATCCAGCTTGAATACCTGTAAGTTCTTGGTTCACGTACTGTTGAAGCCTGGCTTGGAGAACTTTGAGCGTTACTTTGCTAGTGTGTGAGATGAGTGCAATTGTGTGGTAGTTTGAAAATTCTATAGCATTTCCTTTCTTTGGGATAGGAATGAAAACTGACCTTTTCCAGTCCTGTGGCCACTGCTGAGTTTTCCAAATTTGCTGGCATATAGAGTGCAGCACTTTCACAGCATCGTCTTTTAGGCCTTGAAGTAGCTCAGCTGGAATTCCATCACCTCCACTAGCTTTGTTCGTAATGATGCTCCCTAAGGCCCACTTGACTTTGGACTCCAGGATGTCTGGCTTTAGGTGAGTGATCACACCATCGTGGTTATCTGGATCATGAAGATCATTTTTGTATAGTTCTTCTGTGTATTTTTGCCACCTCTTCTTAATATTGTCTGCTTCTGTTAGGTCCATACCATTTCTGTCCTTTATTGTGGCCATCTTTGCATGAAATATTCCCTTGGTATCTCTAATTTTCTTGAAGAGTTCTTTAGTCTTTCCCATTCTATTGTGTTCCTCTATTTCTTTGCATTGATCACTGAGGAAGACTTTCTTATCTCTCCTTGCTATTCTTTGGAACTCTGCATTCAGATGGGAGTTCTGATGGGAGTTCTTTTCTCCTTTGCCTTTAGCTTCTCTTGTTTTTTTCAACATTTTGTAAGTCCTCCTCAGACAACCATTTTGCCTTTTTGCATTTGTTTTTCTTGGGGATGGTCTTGATCATTGTCTCCTGTACAATGTCATGAGTGAAGTGAAGTGTTAATCGCTCAGTCATGTCTGACTCTTTGCGACCCTATGGAGTATAGCCAGCCAGGCTTCTCTGTGGGATTCTCCAGGCAAGAATACCGGAGTGGGTTGCCATTTCCTTCTCTAGGGACAATGTCACGAACCTCTGTCCATGGTTCTTCAGGCATTTTATCTATCAGTTCTAATCCCTTGAATCTATTTGTCACTTCCACTGTATAATCATAAGGGATTTGATTTAGGTCATATCTGAATGGTCTAGTGATTTTCCCTACTCTCTTCAATTTAAGTCTGAATTTGGCAGTAAGCAGTTCATAATCTGAGCCACAGTCAGCTCCCAGTCTTGTGTTCGCTGACCGTATAGAGCTTCTCCATCTTTGGCTGCAAAGAATATAATCAGTCTGATTTTGGTATTGACCATTTGGTGACATCCATGTGTAGAGTTATCTCTTCTGTTGTTACAAGAGGGAGTTTGCTATGACCAGTGTGTTCTTTTGGCAAAACTCTGTTAGCCTTTGCCCTGCTTCATTCTGTATTCCAAGGCCTAACTTGCCTGTTATTCCAGGTATCTCTTGACTTCTTACTTTTGCATTCTAATCCCCTGTGGNCATCCATGTGTAGAGTTATCTCTTCTGTTGTTACAAGAGGGAGTTTGCTATGACCAGTGTGTTCTTTTGGCAAAACTCTGTTAGCCTTTGCCCTGCTTCATTCTGTATTCCAAGGCCTAACTTGCCTGTTATTCCAGGTATCTCTTGACTTCTTACTTTTGCATTCTAATCCCCTGTGGATGAAAAGGATATCTGTTTTTTTGATGTTAGTTTTAGAAGGTCTTGTTGGTCGTCATAGAACTGTTCACTTTCAGCTTCTTTGGAATTAGTGGTAGGGGCTTAGACTGGGATTGCTGTGACACTGAATGGTTTGCCTTGCAAGAGATCGTTCTGTCATTTTTGAGACTGCACCCAAGTATTGCATTTCAGAATCTTTTGCTGACTGTGGGGGCTACTCTCTTTCTTCTCAGGGATTTTTGCCCACAGTAGTAGATATAATGATTATCTGAATTAAATTCGCCCTTTGCAGTCCATTTTAGTTCACTGATTTCTGAAATGCTGATGTTCACTCTTGCCATCTTCTGTCTGACCACTGCCTTTCTTCTGATCACCTTGATTCATGGACCAACATTTCAGGTTCCTGTGCAATATTGTTCAAGTCATCAGTTCAGTTCAGTTCCATTGCTCAGTCATGTCCGTCTCTTTGCGACCCCATGAATCAAAGCACGCTAGGCCTCCCTGTTCAGCACCAACTCCCAGAGTTCACTCAGACTCACGTCCATCCAGTCGGTGATGCCATCCAGCCACCTCATCCTCTGTCGTCCCCTTCTCCTCCTGTCCCCANGTCCAAAGAGAAGTGTCTCATTGTTCAATTATGTGGATGCCCCAGAGATGATTTAAGCAAACCCTGACTTTCAGGCATTGTTTCCAGGTTTTGTCCCATAAGAAACCACTGCTGCACATTTTTGTGCATAAAGCCTTTGTGATATGTGCATGAAGCCAAAGAATGCACTGAATGTAAAGAAAGAACATGGTGGATGGAAGGGATGCTTTTTAAGGCCACTGGCACCATTGTGAAATTACCCTTGCAGAAGGCGACTGCATTTGTTACTCTATCCAGTTGCAATGAAAGGGCTATGTGTATATATTTTTATGTTTGTCTGGCGCTTAGATCCGTGCTGGCACACAGTAAGAGTTTAATATGTTTTAGATACGATTGCTGCGGCTACTATTTTTTCCCCTTTACTTTCGTCACTCTTCTCACTCATCTGTATCATTTGAGAATATACTGTCGGTATTTTAGTGGTGCAAACCTCTTTCTCAAGTCTGCGAATTGTGGTCTTGCAAGCATAACCTTTTCTCTCAACTTTAAGAACCATTTCTCATCTCAGTAACTAATATGGGCCATCATTCTAAAAAGACAAAGAAACAATAATGCCTCTCGTGAATAGGTTAAAATCTAAAATATGACTCTCTGCCAGATTTCTTGCTGCTTCCCATATTGGCTGCTGCTGCTGCTGCGAAGTCGCTTCAGTCGTGTCCGACTCTGTGCAACCCCCTAGACGGCAGCCCATCAGGCTCCCCGTCCCTGGGATTCTCCAGGCCAAGAATCCTGGAGTGGGTAGCCATTTTCTTTCTCCAATGCATGAAAATGAAAAGTGAAAGTGAAGTCGTTCAGTCGTTCCCGACTTTTAGTGACCCCACGGATTGCCGCCTACCAGGCTCCTCCATCCATGGGGTTTTCCAGGCAAGAGTACTGGAGTGGAGTGCCATTAAGAGACTGGCACATAGTGTTTACTTCATTTTAGAATGAACGAGCGATTGATTGGTTGTTTTGCTCTTTGGTTAACGTCTCTAGTAGTCAACTGTAAACTCAATGAAGAATGTGGCCATCTTTTCTTCTTATCACTTTCTTACCAAAACAGGAAATGGATATATGTTAAATGGTGGTGCTAGTGGTAAAGATCCCACGTGCCAATGCAGGAGACGTAAGAGACACTGGTTCAGTCTCTGAGTTGGGAAGATTTCCTGGGGGAGGGCATGGCAACCCACTCCACTATTCTTGCCTGGAGAATCCCGTGGACAGAGGAGCCTGGTGGGCTGTGGTCCATAGGGTCGCAAAGAGTCAGACACGACTGAAGCAGCTTAGCACACACGTATGCTAGAATTTCTAGTCCAGTGACTGTAAGTGGTCCCTGGGAAGCTGCTAACAGCTTTAAAGATTCCCTGGTATGATTCACTGGTATGACGCTGAAGGGGCAGCCAAGTTTGGGAGTGTCTTAATTATGTGTGTGTGTGCTTAGTTGCTCAGTCATATCCGACTCTTTGTGACTCTGTGGACACTGGCCCGCTAGGCTCCTCTGTCCATGGGCCTCTCCAGGCAAGAATACTGGAATGAGTTGGGTGCCCTCCTCCAGAGGATCTTCCCAACCCAGGGACTGAACCCTAGATATGGATCAAAAGTCTGTCTGTATTGGAAAATCTCCCTTGGTCATTCTGATGTCACCATCCTTATAGCAGATCATGGACCAGTGCTTGAGGGACCACTGGCATTTCCTATCCCAGTAGCCCATTGTCATTTTTTAATTCTGAAATGGTCTCTTGGCTGCTGTGTGGGTGATTTTATCTGTGAGTACACACTATTTCATGCTGAGAAGCCACCCTGGCTCTCCAGCAGCTCCCCCTGGCTTTAATCCTATTAATAAACCTGTTCCCTGGCCTCTGAGGATGTGCCCTTTATATCTCACCCGTTAAGCCTGCGGCAAACAGCTTTTCCCAGCATTCTACCACAATTCAGTTTTATTACAAAGTTCTGCTCTCTTTTGGAGAAATAGACTTGATGCTCATGATTTCAATTACCAGGCTCTTGCTGGCCAAATGGCTCATCTAGTGTTTTTATGGGGCCCTCGTGATTCTATCAGATTGTGAAAGTAGCAGGCCAGGAAGGAATTAGCAGTGGGCCACCTTTTAGGGCTTCCCAGGTGGCACAATGGCAAAGAATCTGCCTGCCAATGTAGGAGACACAAGAGATATGGGTTTGATCTCTGGGTTGGGAAGATACCCTGGAGTAGGAAATAGCAACCTGTTCCAGTCCCCTGGAGGAGGGCATGGCAACCCACTCTGGTATTCTTGCCTGGAGAATTCCAATTGACAGAGGAGCCTGGTGGGCTACAGTCCATGGAGTCTCAAAGAGTTGGACATGACTGATCAGCTAAGCACAGCACAGCCAGTATTCTTACCTGGAAAACCCCCATTGACAAAGGAACCTGGCAGGCTACCATCCATGGGATCCCAAAGAGTCAGACACAACTGATTGGCTAAGTTTGCACACACACCCTTTTATATGCAGGTGTTGTGCTGGGCACAGTAGCAGGAATTTACATCCATAAAAGTGGGTACTGTTATTCTACTTTTCAAGTGAGGAAACTGAGATCAGGGAGATGAAGAAAATGACCCAAGGACACAGGTTAGCAAGATGCTGAATGTCAGGATTTAAATCATAGTCTGTAAGATTCTAGGGTCTCAGCTCAGGATGTACAGGTCCATGGGGCTGTGGGCAGGATGCAGGGACCGGATCTGTTGAGGAGGAGATGGAGAGCCTTGGCCAGGAGAAACTAAGGGGATGAACCCAGAGGTGAGATCATGTGATCTGTCAAACCGGGGTTGACAATTATAAGAGGGGGTTCCTGAGACTTGGCCATGGGAAGGGAGGAGCACTTGAAGGCACCTGGGAGGCAGGTCTGCAAGCTGCTCAGGATCGTAATTTGTCACCCGCTAAGCTTGCTGTTTAATTTGCTCATTCAACATTTATGGAGTTTCCCCTTGTGTGCCGAAAGTGCTGGGGTGCTAAGAAAACAAGGCAGAAAAGGTCCCTGCTACTTTGGAGTGTATATAACACTATATTAATAATCATTATAATCATAGCAACCAGCAGTCATTGAGCACTTAAGTACTAGGCCCTGTTTTAATTACTTTGCATGTATTAATCCATTCAATCTTAGCAACTACCCTATCAGGCGAGTACTGTTATTACCTCTAGTTTACAACTGGCCTGTGAGAGGTCCTGCTGGGACTAGGACCTGTGTCTATTGGCTTCCAGAGTTCACCGTCTGATCCACTGGACCCTGTTTCTT
This sequence comes from Neotragus moschatus, assembly GCA_006410615.1. Classification (NCBI taxonomy): domain Eukaryota; kingdom Metazoa; phylum Chordata; class Mammalia; order Artiodactyla; family Bovidae; genus Neotragus; species Neotragus moschatus. The sequence continues at coordinate 2,120,778 of SJYA01003036.1, forward strand.
CCCATTTGGCCACTGGCCATCTTCCTCAACTTCTTTCAGCAGCTTTGATCACTTCCTGTTTCATTTACTGTGTGTTGTGTTGTTAATTGTTCTCACAGGCATTTCTTAACAAATCTGCTTTTAAAATGTAAAGCATTTAATTGCCCTCTGTAGTGAGAAGGCAGGCACCTGCATTTTGCAGAATGTCATCTGTATGCAAATTCCTGAACAGCCTCCTGGCCCTTCTGCTGTGTGAGATTCAGGGCTGCCTGGAGAGGCACTCCTGGTTTCAGCGCTCGCCTTCCCCTGCTCCTGTGACCTGAGACAGTTGAGCATCTATTGAGTTGCTCAGTTCAATATGACACCTTTTTCTTTCTTTTCTTCTAAATGTCCAGCCCAGTGTGGGTGACCAAGACATAGGAAGCAGGAGATCTGCCCTCAAGAAGTCTACAGTCTAGCTGTTGAGATTAGGACCTGGTAGGAAGAAACACTGGGATTATCACAGCAATACATAATTAAGTACTAAAGTTTTATAGTACGAATTGTCAGATGCTACAGAGCTTCAGAGGAGGAAAATAGTAGCATGGCTTTTGTGAAGGAGGGAAATAAGTTAGGTTTCGAAAGAGCTGTATAGGTGGAAGTGAAAAGAGAGGTTATTCCAGCCAGGAGCCTCACAAGGGAAAAGGGACAGTGGTGGGGACGGCTTGACCTGTAAAGAACATGGAGGAGACTAGATCCGCTGGAGTCTTAGGGAAGGTGAAAAGTTTTCAGAACCAACTGTGAAAGGAAAACAAAAATGGAGGTGGTATGCTAAGAGAGCTTAGACGGAGCCAGGAGTCTGTTGAGGAAGTAGTCTTCTGTATGTCTCAGCCCAGATGGAATCTGACCTTTTGACCACTTATTGTCTGAAAGCAGGCATCCACAACATCTGCCAAAAACTCGAGATACTTATCGGGCCCTTGCCTTAAAATAACTCGTGACAGCCTATCTACTTATCGGACCTATACCCTAAATAACTCATGACAACCTATCCCTTAAGGACAAATATTTCCTTTTTGTGTCAAGGTCAATCAACTCCTGCACAGTTTGGTGGCTTTTGCCCCGACTTTCTTTCCTGGAACACTAGTTCAGTTTTACCCAAATTGGTATCTCCTGAATTGAGTTCTTAAGACCCCCAATAAAACTCTTTTTTCTTTGCAACCTCAATACTGGTTATTGTTCGACATAACACTCAACAATAACAAAGCTAATGTGTTTTGTACGTACAACAACAGTCCGTGAATCAGGAACTTCCAAATGTACAAGTTGGATTTTAAAAAGGCAGACAAACCAGAGATCAAATTGCCGACATCCACTGGATCATAAAAAAAGCAAGAGAATTCCAGAAAAACATCTACTTCTGCTTCATTGACTACGCTAAAGCCTTCAACTGTGTGGATCACAACAAATTGTGGAAAATTCTTAAAGAGATTGGAATACCAGACCACTTTACCTGCCTCCCAAGAAACCTGTATGCAGGTCAGGAAGCAACAGTTAGAACCGGACGTGGAACAACGGACTGGTTCCCAATTGGGGAAGGAGTATGTCAAGGCTGTATATTTATGTCACCCTGCTTATTTAACTTATACGCAGAGTATATCATGCAGAAGGCCAGGCTGGATGAAGCACAAGCTGGAATCAAGATTGTTGGGAGAAATATCAATAACGTCAGATATGCAGATGAGACTACGATAATGGCAGAAAGTGAAGAGAAACTAAAGAGCCTCTTGATGAAGATGAAAGAGGAGAGTGAAAAGCCTGGCTTAAAACTCAGTATTCAAAAAACTAAGATCATGGCATCTGGTCTTATCACTTCATGGCAAATAAATGGGGGAACAATGGAAACAGTGACACTTTATTTTCTTGGGTTCCAAATCCCTGTGGATGGTGGCTGCAGCCATGAAATTAAAAGATGCTTGCTCCTTGGAAGAAAAGCTATGACANTCAAAAAACCAAGATCATGGCATCTGGTCTTATCACTTCATGGCAAATAAATGGGGGAACAATGGAAACAGTGACACTTTATTTTCTTGGGTTCCAAATCCCTGTGGATGGTGGCTGCAGCCATGAAATTAAAAGATGCTTGCTCCTTGGAAGAAAAGCTATGACAAACCTAGGCAGTGTATTAAAAAGCAGAGACATCACTTTGCTGACAGAGGTCTGTATAGTCAAAGCTATGGTGTTTCCAGTAGTCATGTACAAATATGAGAGTTGGACCATAATGAAGGCTGAGCACCAAAGAATTGATGCTTTTGAACTGTGGTGCTGGAGAAGACTCTTGAGAGTCTCTTGGACTGTAGGGAGATCAAACCAGTCAATCCTAAACAGTCCTGAATATTCACTGGAAGCACTGATGCTAAAACTGAAGCTCCAGTAGTTTGGACGCCTGATGCCAAGAGCCAACTCATTAGAAAAGACCCTGATGCTGGGAAAGATTGAGGGGACGACAGAGGATGAGATGGTTGGATGGCATCATCGACTCAATGGACATGAGTCTGAGCAAACTCTGGGAGATGGTAAAGAACAGGGAAGCCTGGTGTGTTGCAGTCCATGGGATAGCAAAGAGTCAGACACAACTGAGTGACTGAACTACAATACCAAAATGGACAAAGCACCACTTAAACTCTCCCTTTTGATCTTCAAAAGAACAGGTGAAGTATGTACTACCTTCATTGTTCTTAGTGGAAACTGAGGCTCAGAGGCTGATGTAATTTGCGTACACCAGCAGTGTAAGTGACCGAGCTTGGATTTGAACCCAGGCAGTCCAGTCTCAACCTCCAAGCTCTGGGCACCTATGTTATATTCCAAATACTGCTAATCTTTCTTCCCTCAAAGGGTCATAGGGATTAAGTTACCCTTTCTTGATTGGAGACAACAGAAGCCACTTGAGTTAGTTCAAGCAGAAAGGAATTTATTAAAAGCAATGAAGGTGCACATAGATTCTATCAAAGGGCTGGAGGTTGGGCTTGGCAGGAACTCCAGGGCAGGGCTGGTCTGTAAAGACCACACTCTTGCTGCCCCTGGGTTTGGGCACCATGCTCATTTAACCAGATCTGTACATTGCCCTGATGCCCCAAGAGCCAGCTGCTGCCACTGCCACCACTGCCAGAAAGATGGATTCTTCCACGTGCCTGCTTCCTCACGGTGCTGTCTCCTGGGCTGAGTTTCCTCTTGAGTACACCTGATTCTCAGAAAACTTGGTAAGCAAATCTTCTAGCTTCTTTCATGGTGAGGAAGGACTTGTAAGGCAGAAATGCCCCTAACATATGAAAGCTCTTGTCCCTAAAGTGCTGGGCAGCTGGAAAATGTGACTGTTTTCTACAACATCAGTAAATGTGAAGCTGGTAACCAGTGCTGGCCAACACCATGGCTCCTAAGTGACTGTCTGAGGTTGGGCGGGCTGAAAAGAATCATCCAGGAAGTCTGTCAAAATTCAGAGTCTCAGGCCTCTGCTCCAGAGGTTCTGAGTCAGTGAGTCAGAGCAAGGCCTGGGACTGTGCATTTCCCAGGGCTCTTCACATGACTCTGATGTGTAGCCATGTTCAGGAATCAGTGACATTCTCAGTGACAGTTGTTGCTAATTCCAAGGAAATACTTAATATATTAAGTTCTTTACTGGGGGTGATTTTGCCCCTCAGGAACATTTGGCAATACCTGGGGATGTTTTTGGTTGTCGCATCGATTGTTACTGGCATTCAGTGGATAGAAACCAGGGACGCTTCTGAACGTCCAACAGTGCACAGGATGGTCCCTTTCAACAGGGGATCATCAGGCTCTGAGGGTCCACAGGGCTCAGGCTGAGAAGCCCTGTATTAAAGGGTGCCCATTTTCCTGAGATCCTATTCTCTCCAGACGTGTTGCACTGTCATCAAGACAGAGTGGCTTGTAAGAGCGTTGGAGATGCCAGTCCCTCTTTAAATCTTGACCATTTGAAACATAATCCCTATGCTCATGTTGTCATTTCAGAGGTGGAAGTTTCCAGAGCAATGTCCCTGTGACTACTGGATCACCTCTGTTCTCTGGCTCTTAACTTTCACCTGCTCTATGGGATCAAACCCAGGTCTCCCGTGTTGCAGGCAGATTCTTTACCAACTGAGCCACAAGGGAAGCCCTACTATGATTCAGACCTTGATAAAAGCCCAGGGAAAGTGTTGTTGCTGAGTCAGTCCTTGGCTCTCTTGCCCTGAAAGCTCAAGGAGGTGTCATAGGGTAGTGGTTTGAAGCATGGTCTCTAAAGGGAGAACTTGATCAGAAAGGAAGGTCTCCTACCCACTGTTTTTAGGCAAGTTACTTAGCCTCCCAAAAACTCTGCTTCCTCCCCTATAACACAGTGACAGTGCTGCTCTCCCTGAGTTGTGGAGAGGACACAATGAGACAATCATGGGTCTCAGTCAGCTCTTACTGCAGTAACTGTAACAAACTCCCTTGTCATTTCAGTGGCATACCCATACCACAGTAAGCATCTGTGAGGATTAATTTTAGGCATCAGCTTGACACTGGCTGGGAGGCCCAGACATTTGGTCAAACACTATTTTGGGTGTATCTGTGAGGGTGTTTCTGGATGAGATTAACTTCTGAATGAGTAGACTGGGTAAAGCAGATTGCAGTGAGTTGAGGGCCTCACTAGAACATAAAGTCTGAGCAAGGGGGAGGGCTTCCTTGGTGGTTCAGGGGTAAAGAATTCACAGGCAATGCAGGAGACATGGGTTCAAGCCCTGGGCTGGGAAGATCCCTTAGAGGAGGGTATGGCAACCCACTCCAGTATTCTTGCCTGGAGAATCCTATAGACAGAGGAGCCTGGTGGGCTACAATTCATAGGGTTGCAAAGAGTCAGACACAACTGAAGTGACTGAGCGCACATGTGTTAGCAAAGGGGAACTTTGCCTGCCTGACTTGGGACATTGATATTTTCCTGCCTTGGCCTGGAACTTACACCATTGGCTCTCCTGGTCCTCAAGCCTTTGGACTGTGTACAAAGAGGTTTAGGTTTTATGTGTGTGTGTGTGTGTGTGTGTGTGTGTGTGTGTGTGTGTGTTAGTTGCTCAGTTGTGTCTGACTCTTTGAAACCCCATAGACTGTAGCCTGCCAGGATCCTCTATCCATGGGATTCTCCAGGCAAGCATCATGGAGTGGGTAGCCATTCCCTTCTCCAGGAGATCTTTCTGACCCAGGGATCAAACTCAGGTCTCCTGCATTGCAGACAGAGTCTTTCCTGTATGAGCCAGCAGGGATGCCTATATCTACATCTATATCCAAGTATATATTGTTGGTTCTGTTTCTCTGGAGAACCCTGATTAATATAGCATCTTCCTCCTGCCCATGCACCTGAGGGTTGGCTGTGGTTTGGCGGATCTAGCCTGGGCTTGCCCTCAACACTGTGGGTTGGACCAGGTCTATTCCATATCTCTCATTCTCTCTGCATTAGCAGTTACCCAGGATATGTTTCTTTATAGGGTAAGAGGCAGAACCACAAGAGGGCAAGCCCAACCACACAAGTACTTTCAGGCTTTTGCTTCTATCAACACCTGCTTCTATCCCATTGGCCAAAGCAAGTCACAGGGCTGCACCTGAAATTGTTGGGGCCAAGAAGTATATCATGCCCACAGTAAGAAGGAGAGAGGGGCGATGATCCAAACCGTCACTCCTGCGTGGCAAGGGCTCTGCAAACATGTTTTGTTATCCTTAGTATTGTGAGTCATTACTCTGCGTTAGCTTGGTTGCTGTTCTCCAGCTTGGTGCTCTGACCTCTGGTTGATCCACATGTACGTTAGCTTCGACCTCTTGCCTGTGAACTTGTCTCAGATCTGTGCATCTGGCCCTCCCAGGGGACTTCTCTTCTGTGTCTATTTTTCAGTTGTGTAAATAAACCACTGTCACTGCCCAACAGCACTGCATGCTAGGTTTTTAATATGGTGGGTGTAGCTGACTTGAATTCACTCTGGTCTTGGTTCATTGAAATGTTCCTGTTAGTCTCTGATGCTCTTTGCTGCTTACGTTCCCCACTTCTTTTCAGGATTTGGTCAATCAGGAAACCTGTGAAATGGGTCCAGCCTTCAGGAGTCTCTTCTCAGTGTTTTTATTCTCTTTCCGACTTGGTTGGGTGACCCCGCTTCTGCGGGATGGCTAACTCTCTTCCACACACTGACATGGACACACGGAAGAGGCTCTGAAGTCCACAGGGTTTTCAGTGGGTGCTCCGTCTGTGTTTGTTGACATTGGAGTTTTTTTTTTAAAAAAAGTGGTTTACAGTCAGTCTTCTACATACAGACCTTCCAGTTGAGACTTTTCAAAGATGCGAACGTGCATTTGTCTGTCCAGTCGTGTAAGCTAGTTTATGTGTCTGGCTTACATTGTCTTGTGCATGCATTCTCTACGAGAGGTTGTGCTTTTGTGTACTCTGTACGGTACTGTATAGAGCACAGAGTATAGTATCTTTATTTAAAGCCCAGGATGTCTGGAAGCAGGTGTAAAAGTAGCTGGTACTGAACGGCAGGTGTGAGTGAAATTGCAGCTTGCCTTCCATCTCCTATTGCTGACAGTCCTCCAGCTCTCCCATCTCCCATCTCCTCTCCCGCCTCTGTTCAATAACTATTCTTCCCTGTTTGCTTGATGCCAGCCCCTGTGTGCCAGCTGTTGTACTGTACTACAGAGGATGAGGTGGCTGGATGGCATCACTGACTCGATGGACATGAATCTGAGTGAACTCCGGGAGTTGGTGATGGACAGGGAGGCCTGGTGTGCTGCAATTCATGGGGTTGCAAAGAGTTGGACACGACTGAGCGACTGAACTGAACTGTACTTTTCAAGGTCCTGTATTGTAAGATTAAAAATGTTTTCTTTATTTTCTATGTATAATTTGAGTGAAGAGTATTATAAGCCTATTACAGTACAGTACTATATTACTGTATATATAACCGACTGTCTTAGTTGGGTACCTAGGCTAACTGTTGGACTTAAGAACAAATTAGACGTATGAATGTGCTCTGGAATGGAACTCGTTTAACGTAAGGGACTTAATGCATATTTACTTTTCATCTGTTCGAGGTGATGTCCCTGCATACTGAGAAGCAACGTTTGTTGCTCCTGTTCAGTTGCTAAGTCGTGTCTGACTCTTTGCGACCCCATGGTCTACAGCATGCCAGGCTTCCCCGTCCTTCACCATCTCCTGGAGTACCCTCAGATTCATGTCCATTAAGTCAGTGATGCTATCTGATCATCCTATCTTCTGCTGCCCACTTCTCCTTTCGCCATCAATCTTTCCCAACATCAGTGTCTTTTCCAGTGAGTTGGCTCTTCCTATCAAGTGGCCAGATTATTGGAGCTTCAGCTTCAGCATGAGTCCTTCCAATGAATATTCAGGGTTGATTTCCTTTAGAATTGACTGGTTGGATCTCCTTGCTGCCCAAGGGACTCTCAAGAGTCTTCTTCAGCACCACAGTTTAAAAGCATCAATTCTTTGGTGCTCAATTTTCTTTATGGTCCAACTCATATCTGTACATGACTACTGCAAAAAACATAGTTTTGACTCTATGTACCTTTGTTAGCAAAGTGATGTCTCTGCTTTTTAATATGTTGCCTGGGTTTGTCACAGCTTTCCTTCCAAGGAGTAAGTGTCTTTTGATTTCATGGCTGCAGTCACCATCCACAGTGATTTTGGTGCCCAAGAAAATAAAATCTGTCACTTTTTCCATTGTTTCCCATCTATTTGCCATGAAGGGATGGGACTGGATGCCATGGTCTTAGTTTTTTGAATGTTGAATTTTAAGTCAGCTTTTTCACTCTCCTCTGTCACCCTCATCAAGAAGTTCTTTAATTCCTCTTCGCTTTCTGCCATTAGAGTAGTATCATCTGCATGTATAAAGTTGTTGATATTTCTCCCGGCAATCTTGATTCCAGCTTCATCCAGCTTGACATTTCACACGATATAGTCTGCATAGAAGTTAAATAAGCAGGGTGACAATACACAGCCTTGATGTACTCCTTCCCCAATTTGGAACCAGTCTGTTGTTACATGTCTAGTTCTGTTACTTCTTGACCCGCAAACAGGTTTCTCAGGAGACAGATCAGGTGGTCTGGTATTCCCATCTCTTGAAGAATTTTCCACAGTTTCTTGTGATCCACATAGTTAAAGGCTTTAGCATAGTCAATGAAGCAGAAGTAGATGATTTTCTGGAATTCCCTTGCTTTCTCTATGATCCAGTGGATGCTGGCAATTTGATCTCTGGTTCCTCTGCCTTTTCTAAAGCCAGCTTGTACATATGGAAGTTCTTGGATCATAAACTGCTGAAGCCTAGCTTGAAGGATTGGAACATAACCTTGCTGGCATGGGAAATGAGCACAGTTGAGTAGTTATGCAGACACACAGATTTTAGAGCAGTGGTTCTTAGTCTTGGCTGCATGTTGCAACTGATGAGGACATTTAGGAAGTTCTGGGGTCTTGGGTCCAAGGATTCAGATTTAATTGGTCTAGGGATAGCCTGGACTTTAGGATTTTGAAACACTTCCCAAATGATTCTGACATGTAGTTAGAGTTGGAAATAACCACTTTAGAGTAGGTCAGGATTTATTTTTAAACTTTGGCTTTTCACTTAACCAGCTTCAGCTTGGTCAAGTTACTAAGCCTGTAAGAGGCTAATGTCCTTACATGTAAAATGAAAATAACATTATGCACCTTCTTGATGCTGTGTAAAATGGAACGAAATAGCCAGAAAACAGGTGCTCAGTAAGCATTATTTTCCTTTAAAATGGAATTCTGTTTTATTCCAAAGAGATAGGTTCATCACTGAAAACTAGGGTAATATGGAAAGTGAAGGGGGAAACCCTCATGGAGTCCTGGTCTAGCAATTCTTCATGTATCGCCTTTAGTTCTTGTCTTTTTCACTTTGCACATATTTTTATGCACAAGGTTGAAATCATCATGAAATACAATCTATACCCTGCTTTTCTTCACTCAACTTTGATGATGCGGTAATAGCCACTGCTTCACTAAATCTGCTAAGGGTTCAGAATTTTGAATGCCTCACAAAGCTAACGCGGCTCTCTTGGATTGACAGTCATGGATAATCATCGACCTCTATTCTTGTGGTTTTCTAGTGGGTCCCCCTGTGACCCTCTTTGCACACTCCAGAGCACTATGTCCAGGGAGCAACCCTGAGGGCATGTGCAGCAGCCTGAGCTGACTTTTCATATGGAAGATCCTGCTTCTCTTTACGGGGCGTATCTGATGCTATCTTTATGAGGGATTAAACTTCAGTATTACCAGGATGAGAGAATCCCCTGTTGGTTGCAACAGTGCGAGAATGTCTCTGTTCACCCCATTCTGTCAGCCACCCAAAGACTGTTCCATGCCCCAGGGCTAACACCCTTCATTTCCAATCACACAAATTCTGCCCTGATTCAGGGCAGAAAGAAGCAGTCCTATTTTCCATCCAGCTGCACTCACCTATAAACCTAGCCCTAGAACCTGTTGAAGAGGCAATATTATGCATGGAGAAAAGAGGTCTTTGGGATCTAGCAGCTTTGTTTTTGAACCCAAGATTTGCAACTTACATTATGATGGGCTTTTGGTGAATTGGGCTTCCTTGGTGGCTCAGATGGTAAAGAATCTGCCTGCAATGCAGGAGACCTGGGTTTGATCCCTGGATCAGAAAGATCCCCTGGAGAAGGGAATGACAACCCACTCCAGTATTCTTGCCTGGTGATTTCTATGGACAGAGGAGCCTGGCAGACTACAGTCCATGGGATCGCAGAGTTGTACACGACTGAGCAACCAGCACTTTCACTTTGGTGAATTACCTAACACTCCAAGCCTCAGTATCTTTATCTTTAAAAGGAGAAAGATATGATCTGACTTGTATGGTGTTATGAACGTGATCAATGAACTAATGTGTCCATTTAAAAATATTTATTGAGCACCTATTATATGCCACAGATGGCGTTATGTGCTGGGAATATGGGGGCGCAAGCCAGGTAGTCCCTGCCTGTGTGGAATTTGCATTTCAGCAGGAGGTTCTTCCCAGATGGCTCAGTGGTAAAAGAATCTACCTACCAATGCAAGAGGCATGGGAGATGAGGGTTTGGTCCCTTAGTAGGGAAGATCCCCTGGAGTAAGAAATGGCAATCCATTCCAGTATTCTTGCCTAGAAGATCCTATGGACAGAGGAGCCTGGTGGGTTGCAGTCCATGGTGTTGCAAAGAGTCAGATATGACTGAGCAACTGAGCATGAGCACACACACAAACAGGAAGTGCTTAAAGTAGAGATTATAGTCCTCTGTGGTTCAGGTTCAGATGGGGAAGAATATGATACTCGACCGTGCATGGCAATGGCACCTAATGTAGATGCGGGGATTTAAACATAAATATAGGGGATTGGGTTGAGGTAACAAGTCCATTCTTACTGTTTCCTCTTAAACTATAGAGAGCTTGTGGATGAAATAGAACAAGAAAAGTAGAAATGTTAACTGAGCTTGGAAAAAAGAAAGGAGAACTTCTGTGGCAGAAACAAAGAGAGGAAACTAAGAGCTCGAGGGATGGGCAGGGGCTGCATCGAGACTGCCCAGGTGTCTCCTCTGTGTGCGGAGCTGCTGGCTTCAGGCGGAACTCACCCATTCTGGGAAGTGGGGAGGGGAACTCTCCACCTGCTGGCTTAGGGGTGCAGCAGGCAGGCCGGGCTTCTGTCTGGGGCTGTGGGATGGAAAAGGGTCCCCTGAGAGAAGCTGGAATCACACAAGGTCCTATGCATGGGTGCAGGTTCTGACTCTGCTCCATCACACAGAGTGGGAACCTGAGCAGAAGGATTAACATAAAAACTGGTCCAAAGGGGCTCAGTGATATATTTTATAGCTCTGACTTAAAAATGAACCAAAATAACAATGCTGTGCAGCAGTGGTTCACAAGATATGGTCCACAGACCCACAATATCAGCATCACCTGGGAAGACATCAGATATGCAAATTCTCAGGCCCCAGCCCAGACCTAATGAATCAGAATCTCTGTGAGGGGCGTCCAGCGATCTGTGTTTTAGCAAGCCTTCCTGGTGATGCTGTTAAACACTAAAGTCTGAGCACTACTGCCTTTGTAGAGTGTATATTTTCACTCTGTAGTAACTACAAAGCAAGAAGGTATTATTTTTTTTTAATTTCCATTTGGGATTGGTAGGAGATGGGGGTAGTGGACATGGCCATTGAGGACAAATTCATTCATTCATCAGGGGCTCTGATGGGGGTGCACCTAAGACCACCCCAGGGAGGACCTTCCCTCTCAGGGCCTTTATACAGGCTGCTCCCCCAACTGAGATCCTTGCTCCTAGTCTCCCTTTTGGTTGTCTCCTCCCAACCTGATTCACTGGACAGTGTTTTGACTCAAATGTCACTTTCTTGGAAAGACTGTCACAGACCTCCAAGATTAGATCTGACCCCCTTTTACATATTCTTTTCCCCTTCCATATGCCCTACTGTAAGCACAACTTAATAACTGTGTAATTATGTGCTACATAGCTGCCTCTCCTACTAGACTGATACATTGTAAAAGTAGGTCAAATCCCGTACATCTGTATTTTTACCTGATGCTGCATTCCCAGCATAGTACCTAACACATAGTCAGTGCTCAAAAAATGCATTTTGAATAAGTGGATGAATGAATGAATTTGTCCTCAATGGCCATGTCCGCTACCCCCATCTCCTACCAATCCCAAATGGAAATTAAAAAAAAATAATACCTTCTTGCTTTGTAGTTACCACAGAGTGAAAATACACACTCTACAAAGGCAGTAGTGCTCAGACTTTAGTGTCTAACAGCATTGCCAGGAAGGCTTGCTAAAACACAGATCGCTGGATGCCCCTCATAGAGATTCTGATTCATTAGGTCTGGGCTGGGGCCTGAGAATTTGCATATCTGATGTCTTCCCAGGTGATGCTGATACTGTGGGTCTGTGGACCACATCTTGTGAACCACTGCTGCACAGCATTGTTATTTTGGTTCATTTGGTTTTTAAGTCAGAGCTATAAAATATACCACTGATGACACAGCTATAGCTTTATGCCTTTAAACTTGGCATAAACAAATGATTGACATGATCTATAGCCTGAAAATATATAAGCATTTTTCCTGGGAAAGGTGGGCTCCCTATCTTTCACAGAAGTGGGGGAGAAAGGTGAAGGGTGACAAGCTTGGGTTCTGGCATCAGATCTGCCAGGCTCCAGCCATAGTGCCACGTCCTGCAAGTACCAGAACTCAAGTAAGCTGTGAGCCTCCCTGACTCAGCTTGCTAATTTATGCAATTGCAGGACCTGCTTCCACTGGGTTGTTGAGATCATAAGGAGATAACATTAATAGTTTCCTTTCAACAGTGCCTGGCATGTAGTCAGTAACATGTATAACATGTTGTTATGATGGGGAAGGCGAAGGAATATTTACCAGTATATGTTAGGCACCTCTTTAGGGGTTTTCACACACACTGTCTCATTTAAGCCTTGCAGCAGTGCTATGAAATAGGTAATATTATCCGCACTTTATAAGGGAGGAAAATGAGGCACAGAGAGGCTAAGTAATTTGTCAAAAAATACTCAGTTAGTAATAATATCTGGGTTGGCATCAAGTTGCTGTAGTGCCTTTGTCTTATCATTGTTTTGGCACTCCCAGCACCTCCAGGAAGCGGGCTCCGGGGAGAGACTGACAGTCCAACCTCAGTGGGGGTGGGTCCTGTTTCCCAGACATCTCTATGCACCTCCTCTCCTCGTTCAGTTTCCTTTCTGCCCACGTGTGCACCTGCTGCTCTGATGCCCTCCTCCAGCCAGCCGGAGGCTGCAGCTCTTTTTCATTCACACTGAAGGGCAAGCTGACATGGGAACGTTTCAAAGCCGCTTCAGCCAGGAAGGCCACGCTGTCCATGACACTTAGAGAGCGACAGCCGTGACGCTTCCCAGGAGAGTCGTGCGGCAGGACCAGATATGCTTGATGGTCTAGAGTCCTGCTTTTCAAGCAGCTTCACCAGCAGCTGCCCCACTTGCGAAGGAAACAGCCCTGGCTCCTGTCTGAAGGCAAGGAGCGGCTTCCGTCTTTCTTTCCAAAGTGGAGCTGAGTAGAAGTGACAGTGTTTGCAGCTCTGAGCCACAGGTTTTGAGTTGACTGAGGGTCCCATTCTTGATTGGTTTGGACAAAATGCTTTTGAAGGTGTTACTGGAAAGTAGCCTGGTGAGAATGGGGCTTTGAAGGCTCAGGTGAGTCACCTACATGCTCTGGAATCTCATGAGCTCCCTGGAGGGTGGGGCCATCCTGCCTGGCAGGTGGACAAATCCCCTTCCCTGATGGAGAGGCTTCCAGTATGGACTTTATAGGCACACTTCACAGGATGGGAATTGTGAGCCATGGAAGGTTGCCAGAACCTTTGTCCCATTTATTTAATTTTTTAAAGAGGCAACAGATTGTGTGGTGCCCCTGCTAATAACCCTCCCAGCTGCCCATTGCCTTTAGGGTCAAGCCCAGAATGGCTTATATGGTTTTGTTAGCTTAGGTTTGCCCAGAAGTGGATCAAAGAGATAATGGTTGTAAGAACCAGTCATTTATTTAGGAAGGATCTCAGGAAACACCCAGATAGGGTGTGGAATTGAAACACAGAAGGGAAAGCAACCATTAGAGGTCACTATCAATTGGAGTGACCAAGGGCAGTTAGAGGGTGGTCTTCCTGGGGAATTTAGGGAAGGATATGGAACACACATTGCAAAGTTTCCTGTCCCCAGATATGAGGGGGCTGGGGTGCTTATCCTCCAACTCTTGTCAGTCATTGATTGGGGGCTCCTGGGGTGGACAGTGGGGAGCATGAATTCACTGGAACTTCTCTCCTGCTGAGGACAGGGCCAAAGTGAAGACTCAGAGAAGGCACTCAGGCAAAATGATGCTGGTACTGGCATCTGGAGGCCAACTGCCTTGCACTGAAGAAGGATGTGAGTGGGGCTCCAGCAGCATCTACTGTGACCTCTACTGTCTGGCTCAGCCCACCCCTTACACACACCACACACACCCACCAGTCCCTGCCGCAGCCTGCCACCTCTTGCATGACCCAACCCCCCCACACACATGTGGCCTACAACACACACATACAATCCACAGCATACATATACAACCCTCAACCCACTGCACAACTCACAACCAGCACAAATCACAACACACAGTCATATACAATATACACACATACACTCCCCACAACCTGCTGCTGCTGCTGCTGCTAAGTTGCTTCAGTTGTGTCCGACTCTGTGCGACCCCACAGACGGCAGCCCACTAGGCTCCGCCGTCCCTGGGATTCTCCAGGCAAGAAGGACCTTATTATTGCCCTATTTTACAGAAAACTAAGATCATGGCATCTGGTCCCATCACTTNATGACTGAGCGACTGAACTGAACTGACAGATGTGGAAAGTGAGCCTCACAGGGTTACAAATTGTTCACTGTCTGACCTGTTGGGACCAGATCCCAGGTCTTCTCATTCCTGCTCAGGCACATTTTCCATGCACCCTGTGAGAATGGACATAAACCCCTTACTGTGCTCACCCTGGGAAGTTCATGGCTAGCTCAGTAATGCTGCTGATCCTCAAAGTGCTTTCTTTTTTCAAATGAAATTATGTTTTCAAAGTAGAAAACCAATATATATTTCTAAAAAAGAAGAAGAAAGGAAAGAAAGGAAACCAATATATGCCTTTCTCCTCAAAAATTTTTAGAAAGGGCCTTAAAAACAAGTGATAAAATATTTCATTTCAGTTTTTTACCAAAACAGAGTTTTCTGACCTCAGTTTTCCTGTAAAATAGAGATCTTGGAATAGGTCAGAAGTCTTCATTGTGGGTCAGTGACTCCTTACTGATGAGCTTTTGGAGATTTAGGAATCTGGAAATTTATGAAAAAAATTCCATGTATGTACATATTTTTTTTCTGGGAAAACAATTTATAACTTTTTCAGACTATTATAGTTCTGTGACCTCAAAATGTTTTTCAGTCATCACACTAGGTATTCCTCAAGAGTTTTTTTCTGGAGGAATTGTATTAAAATCATTATGAAATGTCAGCAGGTACCATAAACCTGAGGACGAAGAATTATTTTTTAAGAGTTGCAGTAGAAGCATGGGAAAGAGGTGTATTTGTGTATATTTCACAGCTAACATTCCCTGCTGGCTCAGTCAGTAAAGAGTCTGCCTGCAATGCAGGAGACCCAGGTTCAATCCCTGGGTTGGAAAGATTTCCTGGAGAAGGAAATGGCAACCCACTCCAGTATTCTTGCCTGGAGAATCCCATGGATAGAAGAGTCTGGTGGGCTACAGTCCATGGAGTCACAAAGAGTTGGACACGACTGAGTGACTAATACTTTTACTTTCAAAAGTCTAGATAACTGAGATTTTAGTTGTTAAGAAACAATGCTGGACAGAGTTTATTTTCATCCACTGCTGGGAGAAGTGACAATTGGCTCAATCCTTTGGGGAAACAGTTTGACAAAATACATAGAGTTTTGAAATGTTTGTATATTTGATCTAGTAATTCCATTGCTGGGCCTGTAACGTGGGAAAATAAAGAATTAAGGAAATCTATATCATAGAAAGAAGTATTGTATAAATCTTAAGATGATCTTGGTAGATCCCCAAAAACATTTGATAAGATCTGATATCAATGACTGATAATGGGAAGAGTGGAATCTGAAAATGTACTTTTTAAACTGGTGACTCAGACAGTAAAGAGTGTGCCTGCAATGCAGAAGACCCAAGTTTGATCCCTGAGTTGAGAAGATCCTCTGCAGAACGGAATTGTTACCCACTTCAGTGATTTTGCCTGGAGAATTCCCTGGACAGAGGAGCCTGGTGGGTTATAGTCTGTGAAGTCGCAAAGAGTCAGACATGACTGAGTGACTAACACACCAAATTTATACTAAATAGTCAAACAATATTATTACACCTGTTTAGTTCGGTTCAGTCATTCATTCATGTCTGATGCTTTGTGACCCCGTGGACTGCAGCACACCAGGCTTCCCTGTCCATCACCAACTCTCAGAGCTTGCTCAAACTCATGTCCATTGAGTCAGTGATGCCATCCAGCCATCCAATCCTCTGTCGTCCCCTTCTCCTTCCACTTTCAATCTTTCCCAGCATCAGGATCTTTTCAGCTGAGTCAGTTCTTCCCATCAGGTGGCCAAAGTATTGTAGTTTCAGCTTCAGCATCAGTCCTTCCAATGAATATTCAGAACTGATTTCCTTTAGGATGGACTTGTTGTATCTCCTTGCAGTCCAAGGGACTCTAAAGAGTCCAGCCTTCTTTATGGTTCAACTCTCACATTCATACATAACTACAGGAAAAAAACATAGCTTTGATTAGATGGACCTTTGTCAGCAAAGCAGTGTCTCTGCTTTTTAATATGCTGTCCAGGTTGGTCATAGGTTTTCTTCCAAGGAGGAAGCATCTTTTAATTTCATGACTGCAGTCACCATCTGCAGTGATTTTGGAGCCCCCCAAAATGAAGTCTATCACTGTCCATTGTCTCCCCATTAATTTGGCATGAAGCAATGGGATCAGAGGTCATGATCTTAGCTTTTCTGAATGCTGAGTTTTAAGCCAGCTTCTTCACTCTCCTCTTTCACTTTCATCAAGAGGCTTTTTAGTTCCTCTTTGCTTTCTGCCATAAAGGTGGTGTCATCTGCATATCTGAGGTTATTGATATTTGTCCCAGCAATCTTGATTCCAGCTTGTGCTTCATCCAGCCTGGCATTTCACATACTATACTCTGCATATAAATTAAATAAGCAGGGTGACAATATACAGCCTTGATGTACTCCTTTCCCAATTTGGAACCATCCGTTGTTCCACATCTAGTTCTAACTGTTGGCTACTTGACCTGCATACAGATTTCTAAGGAGGCAGGTAGATTGTCTGGTATTCCCATCTATTGAAGCATTTTCCACAGTTTGTTGTGATCTGCACAGTCAAAGGCTTTATGTAGTCAATAAAGCAGAAGTAGATGTTGCTTTTTCGATGATCCAGTGGATGTTGGAAATTTGATCTCTGGTCNTCCGTTGTTCCACATCTAGTTCTAACTGTTGGCTACTTGACCTGCATACAGATTTCTAAGGAGGCAGGTAGATTGTCTGGTATTCCCATCTATTGAAGCATTTTCCACAGTTTGTTGTGATCTGCACAGTCAAAGGCTTTATGTAGTCAATAAAGCAGAAGTAGATGTTGCTTTTTCGATGATCCAGTGGATGTTGGAAATTTGATCTCTGGTCCTCTGCCTTTTCTAAATCCAGCTTGAAANTACTGTATTCATTTTGCCATACATTGATTAGGTAACATAAATGCTATGTGCCAACACAGTCTAAATCCTCTCTTCTTGTTTATTACCTTAATACTAATATCATGCAATATCATTTTGGGGATACTTTTACTGATAACACAGCTTGATTAATGCTCCTCCTATGGGATCCAATCACTCCCAAATATATAAATCTTTCTTAAAACTTAACACAGAGAATTGTAATTATATATTTATTGTCAGAATTTCCACTTGACCTTTAAATTCATAAAGATCCCTGGAACCTACTTTATGTCTTTCTGCCTCTGGTACTTAGTACAGATTGAGCACATAGTGATGATAATGACTCTTGAGTGGAGAGTTGAATAAATGCATGATTGCATCTGTCTTAGGAGTTGCCAGTATGACATCACCAAGTATAGTAGGACTTTGTAAGGTGAATGCTCTTGTTGACACAATTAGCAGACTTTTTTCTTAGATGTCCAAGCCTAGCTCTTCTAATAATGTTTTGGATTGTAGTTCAGTTCAGTTCAGTACAGTTCAGTTCAGTTGCTCAGTCATGTCCGACTCTTTGTGGCCACATGAATGGCAGCACACCAGGCCTCCCTGTCCATCACCAACGCCCAGAGTTCACCCAGACTCACTTCCATCGAGACAATGATGCCATCCAGCCATCCATCCTCCGTCATCACCTTCTCCTGCTCCCAATCCCTCCCAGCATCAGAGTCTTTTCCAGTGAGTCAACTCTTTGCATAAGGTGGCCAAAGTACTGGAGTTTCAGCTTTAGCATCATTCCTTCCAAAGAAATCCCGGGGCTGATCTTCAGAATGGACTGGTTGGATCTCCTTGCAGTCCAAGGGACTCTCAGGAGTCTTCTACAACACCATAGTTCAAAAGCATCAGTTCTTCAGTGCTCAGCCTTCTTCACAGTCCAACTCTCACATCCATACATGACCACAGGAAAAACCATAGCCTTGACTAGACAGGCCTTAGTCTGCAAAGTAATGTCTCTGCTTTTGAATATACTATCTAGGTTGGTCATAACTTTTCTTCCAAGGAGTGTTTTTTAATTTCATGGCTGCAATCGCCATCTACAGTGATTTTGGAGCCCCCCAAATTAAAAATCTGACACTGTTTCCACTGTTTCCCCATCTATTTCCCATGAAGTGATGGGACTGGATTCCATGATCTTTGTTTCCTGAATGTTGAGCTTTAAGCCAACTTTTTCACT
>SJYA01003036.1:2142307-2205491 GCA_006410615.1 Neotragus moschatus
TGAAAACTGACATTTTCCAGTCCTGTGGCTACTGCTGAGTTTTCCAAATTTGCTGGCATATAGAGTGAAGCACTTTCACAGCATCATCTTTTAGGATTTGAAATAACTCAACTGGAATTCCATCATATATACTAGCTTTGTTTATAGTGATGCTTCCTAAGGCCCACTTGACTTCACATTCCAGGATGTCTGGCTCTAGGTGAGCGATCACACCATCATGATTATCTGGATAATGAAGATCTTTTTTGTATAGTTCTGTGTATTCTTGCCACCTCATCTTAGTATCTTCTGCTTCTTTTTAGGTCCATACCATTTCTGTCCTTTACTGTGTCCATCTTTGCATGAAATGTTCCCTTGGTATCTCGAATTTTCTTGAAGACATCTCTGGTCTTTCCCATTCAATGTTTTCCTCTATTTCTTTGCATTGATCACTGAGGAAGGCTTTCTTATCTCTCCTTGCTAGTCTTTGGAACTCTGCATTCAGATGCTTATATCTTTCCTTTTCTCCTTTGGGTTTAGCTTCTCTTTTTTCCTCAGCTTTTTGTAAGGCCTACTCAGACAACCATTTTGCCTTTTTGCATTTGTTTTTCTTAGAGAAATGGTCTTGATCCCTGCCTCCTGTACAATGTCGCAAACCTCCATCCATAGTTCTTCAGGCAATCTGTCTATCAGATCTAATCCCTTGAATCTATTTCTCACTTCCACTGTATAATCATAAGGGATTTGATTTAGGTCATACACAAATGGGTTAGTGGTTTTTCCTACTTTCTTCAATTTAAGTCTGAATTTGGCAATAAGAAGTTCATGATCTGGGCCACAGTCAGCTCCTGATCTTATTTTTGCTGACTATATACAGCTTCTCCCTCTATGGCTGCAAAGAATATAATCAATCTGATTTCAGTATTGACCATCTGGTGATGCCCATATGTGGAGTTGTCTCGTCTGTTGTTGGAAGAGGGTGTTTGCTGTGACCAGTGCGTTCTCTTTGCAAAACTCTGTTAGTCTTTGCCCTGCTTCATTTTGTATTCCAAGGCCAAATTTGCTTGTTACTCCAGGTATCTCTTGACTTCCTATTTTTGCATTCCAGTCCCCTATGAAGAAAAGTACATCTTTTTTTTTTGGTGCTAGTTCTAGAAGGTCTTATAGGTCATCATAGAATCATTTAACCTCAGCTTCTTCAGCATTA
Source organism: Neotragus moschatus (assembly GCA_006410615.1). Classification (NCBI taxonomy): domain Eukaryota; kingdom Metazoa; phylum Chordata; class Mammalia; order Artiodactyla; family Bovidae; genus Neotragus; species Neotragus moschatus. The sequence goes on from SJYA01003036.1 coordinate 2,143,494, forward strand.
GTGGTTGGGGCATAGACTTGGATAACTGTGATATCAAATGGTTTGCCTTGGAAATGAACAGAGATCATTCTGTCATTTTTGAGATTGTACCTGAGTACTCCATTTCAGACTTTTTTGTTGACTATGAGGGCTATTTTTTATAAGGGATCTTTACCCACAGTAATAGATATAATGGTCATTTGAATTAAATTCGCCCTTTGCAGTTCATTTTAGTTCACCAAATCCTAAAGTGTCAGTGTTCACTGACACTCCTGTTTGACCACTTCCGATTTACCTGGATTCATGGACCTAACATTCCAGGTCCCTATGCAATATTGTTCTTTACAGCATTGGACTTAATTTCCATCACCAGTTACATCCACAACTGGCCATTGTTTTCACTTTGGCTCTGTCTCTTTATTCTTTCTGGAGTTATTTCTCCACTCTTCTCCAGTAGCATACTGGGCACCTACCAACCTGGGGAGTTCATCTTTCAGTATCGTATCTTTTTGTCTTTTCATACTGTTCATGGGGTTCTTAAGGCAAGAATACTGAAGTGGTTTGCCATTCCTTTCTCTGGCGAACCACATTTTGTCAGTCTACCATGACTTGTGTGTCTTGGATGGCCCTGCATATCATGGCTCATAGTTCATTAAGTTAGACAAGGCTGTGGTCCATGTGATGAGTTTGGTTAGTTTTCTGTGATTGTGGTTTTCATTTTGTCTACCTTCTGATGGATAAGAAGCTTGTGAAAGCTTCATGATGGGAGAGACTGACTGTGGGGACTGACTGTGGGGGAAACTGGGTCTTGTTCTGATGGGTGGGGCCATGTTCAGTAAATCTTTAATCTAGTTTTCTGTTAATGGGCAGGGATGTGTGTTCTTCTTGTTGTTTGGCCTGAGGCCAAACTATGGTAGGGGTAATGAAGGTATTGGTGATCTCCTTGAAAGGACTTGTTCATGCACTGTTGTATTCAGTGCCCCTGACCCCACATCAGGCCACTGTTGACCCATGCCTCTGCTGGAGACTCCTGGACACTCACAGGCAAGTCTGGCTCAGTCTCTTGTGGGAAAACAGCTCCTTTCTCTTGGCTCCTGGTGTGCACGAGGTTTTGTTTGTGCCCTCCAAGAGTCTGTTTCCCCAGATGTGTGGAGGTTCTGTAATCAAATCCCACTGGCCTCCAAAGTCAAATTTCCTGGGGGTTCTCAGTCCCTTTGCTGAATCCCAGATGGGAAATCTGTTGTGGTCCTAGAACTTTCTTAATGGTGTGAGAATTTCCTTGGTATAATAGTTCTGCAGTTTGTGGGTCGTCTGCTCAGTGACTCTGCGGTGGGGCTAATGGTGACCTCCTCCAAGAGGGCTTATGCCACACGATGCATGATGTAGGTGTGCTGCAGCCAGAGCCCCTGGCCTCTGCAAGAGATACACAAACATTCAAAAGCAAGTCTGGCTCAGTCTCTGTGGGGTGTCTGGGTCCTGGTGTGCATGAGGTTGTTTGAGCCCTCCAAGTGTCTCTGTCGGGTATGGCGTTTGATTCTAAATGCAATTCCACCCCTCCTACCATCTTGTTGAGGCTTATCCTTTGCCCTTGGACATGGGGTATCTTTTTTTGGTGGGATCCAACATTCTCCTGTTGATGGTTGTTCCTCAGCGAGTTGCAATTTTGCAGTTCTCGCAGGAGAAGATGTGCGTCTGTCTTTCTACTCTGCCATCTAGTCTCTTCAATAAATGGTCTTGGAAATATGATTCAGATGATGTGGGGCATCCTGCATGCGTCCCGGATCCAGAAGGCACACACGAGGAGCCTGGCTCAGTATTCCCAAACCAGACCCCGGAGGCGCCACCAGGGAGTGGTTCTACCTGTAGATGCAAAGAAGCACTGAACGCATTTCCACTGAGTATAGAAACAAATTACTGTCTCTGTCATTTACAAGTGCCCTGGGGTTGCCTGCCAGTGCGATAATGGAAGAAAATCAATTAAGGATAAATACTGGAAAGAACATGGTAAAATAATCATTACTTTAAGTGATAGGAATATCTATATAGAAAAATCCCATAGGATCAACTAAAAGCTATTGAAAATAATAAGAGAATCCAGTAGTTTGAACTTTTTCTTTTTAACCGATGATGACCAGACAGAAAATGTCATTATTTAAAAAGATTTCATTGATAATGGTCACCAAGTATATCAGCCATCTACTGCTGCTACTGCTGCTAAGTCGCTTCAGACGTGTCCGACTCTGTGCGACCCCATAGACGGCAGCCCACCAGGCTCCCTTGTCCCTGGGATTCTCCAGGCAAGAACACTGGAGTGGGTTGCCATTTCCTTCTCCAATGCATGAAAGTGAAAAGTGAAAGTGAAGTCATTCAGTCGTGTCCGACTTTGTGACCCCATGGACTGCAGCCTACCAGGCTCCTCTGTCCATGGGATTTTCCAGGCAAGAGTACTGGAGTGGGTTGCCGTTGCCTTCTCCCAATTGGTAATTGGTAGGTTATATTGAATTGTATTTGTAAAATGTACTTTAAATGTTGTAGAAAGGCACTGTATGTGCTCTAGAATGGGATGCCCAGGATTTCTAAGCAACTCCCATTAATCTATAAGTTTAACTTGAATTTTTACGTGACAGAAATGATTTAAAATTTTATCTGTATGAATAAATGAGGACATGGAGTTCCACGGGTGGATTTTTTGCCTAAATTCAAATCTATATTTTCTACAACAGGCATTTTTAGTTAGTGATACCCAAATAGCACTTTTTTTTTTTTTTAATCATGGACAATAGGAAGGGAGTGGACATTATATGTGGTCATGCTGAGTTTCTTCTGGCTTTGTTCTTTTAGCAAGTGAGTGTCCCAGTGTGATGGTACCACTTCTCATGTATTACTAGAGAATTTTCAGAAATCATCTGTCACTTCCTTACAGGTGGATATAGGCTGTGATGCCCCTGAAATGGGCATCATTTGCACAGAAGGGGTCCTCTCAGGCTTAGTCACCTGCATCACTCCCATCATTGGTTACCTGAAAGTTGCACAGAGGAAGATATACCTGTTTCTGGGTCTGGCCACAGGCAACCATAGCTTGGCTATGGAAATTTTGCAGCAGGGGCAGTGGGGACAGTGGCGGGCTTCTGCTTTGTCTTAGTCCTCATGAATCTCTTCTTAGAGATGATGTTGTTGTTGTTCAGTCACTCAGTCATGTCTGACTCTGTGACAGTATGAAAAGGCAAGAGATGATGCTGGGTCTCATGATTTAAAGAGGAATATAGAGATGTAGTGACCCAGGCTTTCAGGACAAAGGAAGACTGCCAGACATTCTACATAATAATGACCTCAGCAACTCAGAGTCTAAAAACATTATAGAATTCCAACTCCAAAAATGTCTAAGATGTCTAGACCCACTTTGTACATGTTTCCCCTGCAGCATTGACTCAATGTTTTTTGAACATCTATAACAGAATAAGCATAGTACTATGCAAAGTATCACTTTTGTTTATTTACTAATATAGTATCCCTTTTCCTTACTGGAATGTAGAGTCCATGCAGGGAGGAAACTTGTCCATTGTTGGAACTTCAGTGACATTGATAGTGCCTGGCACGGCACATTCAGCGCCACCCCCCCCCCCCCAACCCAGTGGATATGTATTGGATGGAGAGAGAGGAAAAACATAGCTCCTACTCACAGAAATTCACAGTTCAGTGGGGAAAAAGGGAGAAATATCAATGACTATAGTGCAAGGTGGTGGTCTTAAGTGAAGGTGTGTATGAGCTGCAAAGAAAATAGAAGGTGAATTTTTGCAGGGGATTTTTGAGGCCTCACCAAGGATGTGGTACTTGATTTGATTCTTCATAAAAAGTGTGAGTATTTGTTAGTTGAATAAAGTATGGGCGGGCATTCAGGGAAGATAAATGTTATGGTCTTAACTGTATTTCCTCCAAACTCAGATACTGAAGCCTAAATCCCCAGTACCTCAGTGTGTGACTGTGACTGTATTTGGAGATAGGATCCTTAAAGGTAATTAAGATTAAATGATGTCATCAGAGTGAACTCTAATCCAGTCTGCCTAATGTGCTTATTAGAGGAGGAAACTCAGACACAGTTACACACACAGAGGGAAGAGCATGTGAACACATGGGGAGAAGACGGCCATGTATGAGCCAAGGAGAGAGGCCTCAGAAGGAACCAACTTGATGTTACTTCCAGCCTCTGGATGAGAAAATAGATTTCTATTGTTTAAACTACCCAGTCTGTGGCCCTTTGTTATGGCAGCCCCAGCAGACTAATACAAGGGGGAGAGCATGTGTAGAGGGTGGAGGTGGGAGATGGCATGGCTTCTTTGGGGACGCTGGGTCTTCTGGCAGAAAGATAGTATTAATACATAGTTCTAAGAAAAGGGCTGGCTGGTGTGAAATGAAATGCCTCCTGCGATATCTATAAACAAGGATGTCACAGTCATCCTCGATTCTGGCCCTCCAGATATGAATTCCTGATCCTAGAGGGCCCCAAAAGGAGGGACAGTGCTGGCGGGTGGCAGCCATCAGCCACTTCCCACAATGAACACTGAGGAGCTCGGGAAGTTGAGGATGTGGGGGGCTGGGGGGTGCAGGTGAGAAAGCAACCAGCGGCCACCTGCCACTCCCTATAATGATCAAGGAACTGAACTTAAGGACAAAAACCAACCAACCAACCAACCAAACAAACAAAAAACAAAAACAAAAAAACAACACAGGATGCTAGCCCCAGATAGCTGAGATGTATATGAGAGAAATGATTTCAGTAAACTCAAACACTTGAATCTTCCCATACGCTGAAGAGTGCTAAACTCCTTAACTTGAGACATCTGGTTTCCCTTAATCAACAGTAATCTTTGATGTTGAAACTATCTGCCCCTCTTTGTTGCATACTTCTATATAACAGGACGCTATGCTCTGCTTCCTCAGAGCCGTTTTCTCAGGGCTACCTGAGATGCTGCCTCTCGGGCTTGAAGTCCTAAAAATTCCCACTGGATAAAATAACTCTCAGCTTTCAGGTCGTGACAGCTTTTTATGTCGACATTGGTAAAGAAAGAAGGAAAGCGTGGGAGGTGTCAGGCTTATATGCCTATATGAATGAAGCAGGCTTATGTCGGACAGTAGTGTTGCAGGAAGGGGGGCCCGAAAGTGGGCTCTTGTCTAACACTGGGAAATGAATTGTCCGAGGAGACACGTGCTGACAAAGCAAGAGATTTTATTGGGAAGGGGCGCTCAGGGGGAGAGCAGTGGAATGAAGGAAACTGGGAGAACAGCTCTGCCACGTGGCTCGCAGTCTTGGGTTTTATGGTGATGGGATTAGGTTCCGGGTTGTCCTTAGCCAATCATTCTGACTCAGAGTCCTTCCTGGTGGTGCATGCCTTGTTCAGCCAAGATGGATGCCAGCGCAAAGGATTCTGGGAGGTGGTCGGACATATGGTGTCTCCTTTTCACCTTTCCTGAACTTTTCCAATTGATGGTGGCTTATTAGTTCCCTGTTCCTTACCAGGACCCCCTGTCATAAAACAAGTCATGCTATGGTTACTATGGTGCCTGGTTACTATGGTGCCTGGTGAGGGTGGGCAGTTTCAGTCAATGTGCTTCCCCTAACAGTAGGGAGGAGTGGAGTCTGTGCTGAACTGGGGAACACGGGCACCATCTCAAGGGCAGATATGTGGTGACTCTTTGGCTGATGGATGCCAGCTGGGAATGGGGGCCAGGTGTTGCAAGAATTCCCTATTTTCAAGACAAGTCAGAAATATGAATTTTGATGTATAACCTTACGCTTTTCATTTATTATTATTTTTTCTACCTTTTTGGCCAGACTGTGTGGCATGTAGAATATTAGTTCCCCAACCATGGATCGGATTTGTGCCCCCTGCAGTAGTTGCATGGAGACTTAACTGCTGGACCACCAAGGAAGTACCCTTCTTATGATTTTTGAAAGTTTACAATTAATGTTTTAAACCCTGTGTGAGCCATAAAAGGATACATGTATACGTGTATATACATATATACTAGATGAAGCCTATGGGCTGCCCATTTGTAATCCCTGAATTAGCTAAGGACTAACGTAAAGGATGTTAGAAGTATGACAAGGAAGTCTAATTTTCCTATTTGGCAGGGGAACAGTTGGTGAATCTTGAGTGAGATAAGTGACTTGAACTCACACTGGCCTTGGTGGTTTAGAGCTAGGTGGGTTTTTACTTAAAGGTGGTTGTGTTGTGTGTGTGTGTGTGTGTGTGTGTGTGTGTGTGTGCTCAGTCGTCTCTGACTGTTTGCAACCCCACGGACTGTAGCCTGCCAGGCTCCTCTGTTCTTGGACTTTTCTAGGCAAGAATACTTAAGTGGGTTGCCATTTCCTAAGCCAGTGAGAGAACCTGTGAACCCACATCTCTTGCACCTCTTGCATTGGCAGGCGGTTTCTTTATCACTGTGCCACCTGGGAAACTTTTCTTAAAGGGCCAGGTAGTAACTATTTTTACTTTTGTGGGCCACATGGCCTCTTGCTACTATCTCACTCTGACACTGTAGTGGAAAAACAGTTGTAGACAGTATATAAGCAAATGGGCCTGGCTGCATTCCAAGAACTTCATTTACAAAAACAGATGGTTGGCCAGATTTGGTCCCTGAGCTATTGCTTGCTGGTCCTGGGTTTAGCGGGCTGGAGACTTGAAGCGGGGGTTGGGGGGGGTTAGGGGGAGTGTGGATGGGGGTGAGGATGAGTTCAGAGGACAGTCTGGGTAAGAGACGACTCGAGGCTGTGGTAATGGAGGCAGAGGGGGCAGGAGAGATTCAAGAACTACTGAGCAGGAAGTATCAAAACTTGCTGATTGATGAGCCTGTGAGGAAAGAACCACAGCTGATGCCCAGGTTTCTGGCTGGACTCAGGGGCTCAGTTGAAGACTTCCTCTCCTTGTTGGAGATGAAGACATTTCCTTGTACCCTTCTAGGTTCTGGCTGGTCTAAGGACTAAATTGACATGAGACGGATTAACAGGAGAAAATCAAACAAAACTTTACTAGCAGGTGCACATGGCAAAGACCTGGGAAAACTGAGTAACTTACTAAGATGCCTCAGCCCTTTCACCTTAAATGCCATCTTCCACTAAAGACAAAAGAGGGTGTTGGGGTAGTGATTTGGGAACTCCAAGATGGGGAGGGCAATTGACAGTGAGGTGGAAAAGCAAATGTATAGGAAACAAATGTTTGCTGGGCTCTGCAGACAGTGGGGCACGAGAGGAGTTTTAACTAATACTTTGTTAGGTTCCTCCCTGGCCACACACCTGGTTCACACTGTTACCGAGTCCAAGTTCACTCTTCTCGCCTCACGACAGGCCAACGAATTGGAGATGGTGGAGATGAGGTGTTGAGACCAGGAATATGATTCTGCCAGAAAGGCGGTAGACTGAGAAGATGGCAGATTAATGTCAAAATAACCATCTTATCAGGGTCTGCATGCCAGGTTTGATAATAGAACAGAGTGGTGGGGGTGAGGAAGCAAAGTAAAAAGGCCATTAATCTTGCAGATATCTCCTGGAATGGCAATTCTCTGGGAGGGGATGTGTTAATTTCATCCTTTTTGTAGCCATTCACACAGGTGGACAGGGTCCTGAATAAAGGAACTTTGGTTTAATATTCAGGCAGAGGGGCAGGGCTCCCCAAGGCAGTCCATTATGTAAAAACAGTATCCTTTTAGTGAGCAAAAGCAACAAGAAAGCAGTGGGAAGCAAAGGTTAAAAGAAACAGATCCAACATGCGGTCACGATTGGCTCTTCCCTGTAGCAATAATATAGTGGTTGCTGCTCCCTTCCTGGGCCGGGTTCTCTAGCTACATTCTTTAGGCAGTTAAAGTGAAGGTCTAATTTCTTTCTCTTTGGGCCTTTATTGTTTTAGCTCCAAATACTCCGCATGCCAAAGACACACCCTGGGGTGGCAAATTTTGCTCCCCTACACCTTCTGATGACTATGACCTCCTGAGTCAGCCCATTCTGCTTTGGGGTGACCCTGAGGAGTCCCTGCTTCTTGGGGACCCTAACCTATTAGAAGGAATTTCTTCAATCACAGAAATGTCTGGCCCTGCTGCTCCAGCTCAGATGGAAAACTTCATTCTTTCCAGCACTGCGGCCATGAGCAAGATTCATGCCTATTGCCTTCAGGTTGTTAGAGTCTCTTTCTCCCCCTGCCCTCATCCCCGTAGCCCCCAGTCTTGGGTTATGAAAACAAATCCTCAAATAATTAGAGTAACAAGGCGCCCTGCAGGGATCAGGACAGGCTAGGGCTTGTGATGCCAATTACCAAACCTCTGTAGGCCCCTACTCTGCAGAACAGTGGGGAAAATGTGCTAAATTGTTCTCTGAGCAGAGGCGGCACGGCCCGGCCTGAAGTGCATCCGTCAGGCTCTGGTGCGTGCCTGCCAAGCCAGGAGCCCACTTTGATGTGCTCCAGGCAGCCATGGAGCCACCGCGAGGCTCAGGAGCTGCTGTTCTCTCTCTTTTCTCTGCCAGAGCCCACAGATGCTCCTCGGATGCAGGAGCACTGGGGAGGGCGAGCACAGACCTGCTACAGAGCTAATGAATTCCACTAGCAGGCTTCCTGTGTCTGCTGCAACGGCTGCTGAGAGGTGTGTGCAAAATGGTCCCCAGGCACTTAACTGGAAGAGAAGGAAAGGATAAACCTAAGGCCTGCTGTGCAGGGGGCTGGGCTGCTTCTGACTTTGAAGGAAGTGGCAGAACAGGACTTTGCAAGAGGAGAATGGCCCTGGAGGAACCTGTGGGGATCAGACTGTACTTATTTGAAGACCCAGCAGGCCTGGTCCTGGGGCCAGAGTTGAACAAGACCTTGATAATCCAGGAGGCTGAGGAGGAAGGTCCAGAGTGGGAGGAGGGAGGCTTAGGCACTGGGCTCTGTGGTGGAATCCCAACTGAGCTCATTCACTTGTTTGTCTTCCACTCCTGCTAGAAAGTCACTCAGTCGTGTCTGACTCTTTGTGACCCCATGGACTATACCCCATGAAGAATTCATGGAATTCTCCAGGCCAGAATACTGGAGTGGGTAGCCTTTCCCTTCCCCCAGGGGATCTTCCCAATCCATGGATCAAACCCAGGTCTCCCACATTGCAGGAAGATTCTTTACAAGCTGAGCCACAAGGGAAATCCAAGAATACTGGAATGGGTAGTCTATCCCTTCTCCAGCGGATCTTCCCAACCCAAGAATCAAACCGAGGTCTCTTGCATTGCTGGTGGACTCTTTACCAACTGAGCTGTCAGAGGCACCCCAAAGCTGGGTCTTATTAGGGATGGAATGTAATTAACTTCGAGTTTCTCAGGTGGTGCTAGTGGTAAAGAACCTGCCTGCCAATGCAAGAGATACAAGAGACATGAGTTCAGTCCCTGGGTTGGGAAGATTCCCTGGATTGGAAAGACCCCCTGGAGAAGGGCTTCCCACTCCAGTATTCTTGCCTGGAGAATCCCATGGACAGAGGAGCCTGATGGGCCACAGTCCACAAGGGTGCAAAGAGTCGGACACGACTGAAGTGACTTAGCATTCTTGAGCATGCATAATTAATTTCAAGTGTTACACACTTTTGGTTTCATCTTGCTTCTTACCTTTGTTTTCTCTCCTTCCTAATTCTCTCACTTTTGAAATATTAACTGTCATTGGGGGTGGATTGGATAAACTAAATTAAGGTCCAGGGTGTGGGTCTGCAACCGTGGTTGTCTGAGCACAGGCAGATTTTCTAGAGGGAAGAGTTCTTCGGTGAGGACGTTTTGCATACTCGGCTGCACGAGAGATTCAAGATGGGACCCTGTGATGCTGTGATCTGCTTCTCAGCCTCCGTAGCCTGGTTCTGGGCTCTCAGGAGAGTGGAGTTTCTTTGCACAACCTGAAGAGGGTGTTGGGAGAAACGATGCAGGCAGTGAGGCTGTGGGGCCAAGATGACAAATACAGCGCCCTCTACTGGTGACCACAGGTTGCTTCAGATTCGATGGCCTCAGAATCACACCATTCAGCTCCCCAGGGATTTCAGGTCTGGCAATCAACATAGCCTCCCCCTCCTGGGAGGAAAGTTGAGCACCAGCATCACCTCCCTTTCTCAGGCATCCAGTCCACCAGCCAGCGCTTGAGTGAGCCCCAGCGGCGGAGGCATATGTGCTTCTAGGAGACATTTAGGAGCTGAGAGATGGGAACCACAGGCCTCCGTCCAGGGGGATTGGAACAGCTCACGTGGTGCACCCTGGGGAATGGGGAAGATTTCCTGGGAAAGGAGGTGGACTGTTGGCCGGGACTTGTAGAGTGGATAGAGTTTAGAGCTGGTGGAGGGTCATTCCAGGTGGGGGACCAGTGAGAACGCTGGTCTAGTGGAAATCCCAGCTTCCTATTGTGGTGGACTGGTAGCTTCTCCCTCTATACATGGCCTGCCCCAAGTGACTCTGTAGCTCCTTGCACCAAGAGAATGGAGTCCATTTCTCTGCCCCGAACACTGGCTTTGGCCACATGGACTGCTTTGGCCCATAGCATAGGGTGAGCGTTACTGCACGTCAGGTCGCAGCCTAAGCCGTGAGAGACCTCTTCCGTTCCTGCCTGCTCTCTTGTGTCTCTGCCGTAACCATGAGAAGCATCTACCTTGGCTAGTCTGCTGGAGCAGAGGAGGGCGACACACACGTGGAACCGAGCCAGTTACCCCAGCCAAGCCTAGATGAAAGCAGCCAGCCCAGCTGCGCCTACATCAGCTCCAGAGTTGTACACATTCTTATTGTTGCACGCCACTGGGAATTTGTGGTTGTTACACAACAGAAAGCAGTATTGTAGCCGCAGTCAGCTGATAAAGGAGTGGAGGAATTCATTGGCATCTCCCAGTTATGAAAGGAGGCACTAGGCTCTAAAGCCTGTGTGTACACATTTGGGGCTGTTGTTTCTAAGTTATTTTTTCCTTCTGGTGAAAACTTCCCCAGAGAGATGGATTGATTTCCCCAAGGTCCCACAAGTTAGCAGCACAGTCAGGGCTAAGAGAGGACACCTTTCACCTCCAGGTCAGAACCCATGGCACTACCTGACCTTCCTGTTTGTGTCCGTGTGGACCACAGCACAGAGGTCAGGAAAACTTTTCCTTGCAGGTTGGTGAGGTCTCAGGGTTTGCAACAGACACCGGTGCTCAGCTGTTATCTGGATTGATGTGGCCGTTTGCCATAACATTTAGCAACCTCTCTGTCAAATAAATGGCCAGAGAGGCTCCTGACACTTTCAGTATAAAAGAAAGAGGAGTCATATTCTACAGTTTTACGAGGCTGTCTGGACAAGACCTGTTAAAGGGATGGTTGTGAGTTGAGACTCTGGGGTTGAATTGGTAGTATTTCTTTGCCCCACATACCTTCAGAGTTTGCTATGAGTGATTCTTAAGACAAAAGGGTCAGGGACAGCCAACCATAGCTGGGCAAAGTGGCTCTTGGCTGGACAGGAAGGGTCATAGCTGTGAAATCAGGAGCTAGCTAGAGAGGGCCCCTTTATAGAGAACCCCTGAAATACTGCTCTTGGGTTTAAATTTGAGAGTGGGAAAGGGACTATTTTGCAAGTGATTGATGTATAACCAAATACCATCAGGCTCATTATCTTTACTTAAGTCATTATTTACTTCTAAATTGCTGGTGCTGCTGCATTTCGCCTAATGGGAGAGTTCTCCTTTTGGAGTTAAAGGTGCTTAGTAACAATTTGAGTTTTTCATTTGACATTGGAATGATCCAATGTGAAATGTGCATATTAATCACATGCAAGAAAGACATAAAAATTTAAAGGAGGCTGAGAGAGAGAGAGATGGAGTATGTGTGTGTGTGTGTTTGATAATGATGTTGCTGGTGAGGCTGGAACTGGTGGGAGGCAGGCTTGATTTGCAAAATCTCACTCTTTCCATGGAGATACTACTACTACTACTACTAAGTCACTTCAGTCGTGTCCGACTCTGTGCGACCCCATAGACAGCAGCCCACCAGGCTCCCCTGTCCCTGGGATTCTCCAGGCAAGAATACTGGAGTGGGTAGCCATTTCCTTCTCCAATGCAGGAAAGTGAAAGTGAAACGTGAAAGTCGCTCAGTTGTGTCCGACCCTCAGCGACCCCATGGACTGCAGCCTACCAGGTTCCTCCATCCATGGGATTTTTCCAGGCAAGAGTACTGGAGTGGGTTGCCATTGCCTTCTCCATGGAGATAAAAAAGTGGAAATAATCCCTAGTCTCAATGCTACAGCCTTAGAGGCTGCTTGAGTCTCAGGAGGCAGAGAGAGAAACCATGAGGGAACTGAAGGACCCTCTCACAACCTTGCTGTTCAAAGTGTTGTCCACACATCAGCAGCTATGTTGTCACCCGGTGCTTGTTAGAGATGGAGGATCTCAGTTACCACCCCAGACAGGCTGAGTCAGAATCTGCATTTAACAAAGTCTCCAGGTGATTCGTGTGCATAGTAAAGTTTGAGAAGCCCTGTCTTAGGAGACCAGGATGGAGTGGGGGAGGTGGAAAGGATCTGTCTTATTTCGACAGTGTGTCTTCTAAGGGCTTGCCCAGCTTGTCAGTGTGCCGTGGGCTCCAGCTAAAATATGTAGACTTCTGTCCTGATGCCCTCTGTGCCTCAGGACAGTCCCTTGACCTTGTAGAGCTCCAGTGGGGATCGTGAAAGTGTTAGTCGTTCAGCTGTGTCTGACTCTTGCAACCCCGTGGACTGTAGCCCACCAGGCTCCTCTGTCCATGGAATTCTCCAGGCAAGAATACTGGAGTGGGTAGCCATTCCCTTCTCCAGGGGATTTTCCCAACTCAGAGATAGAATCCAGGTCTCCTGTATTGCTAGCAGATTCTTTACTGTCTGAACCACAATTTAGCATATAGTGTTACCATGAAGATTTAGAAGAATATAATAGTGTGGCACAAACCTGAGGGTCAATATTTGTAACTCTGTTGTTCTTCCCTCAAGACACTGAGGACTGACCTCTCTGAATAGGTGAGCAATCAGGAGGCAGTTCAATGGCAAAAGATAACCAAAATCTGTTAAGCAATTTCTCTGTGTCAAGCTCACTACTAATTGTGTTCACTAAGGGATTTTAGCCTGGAGCCAGGCTGCCTGGTGCAAAGCCTGCTGTGAGACAGTGGACTGTTTATATAACCCCTCAATGCCTCGGTTTTTGCATCTGTGATATGGGATTATTATTAACTTCCTGTTTCTTTGCAAGCATTATATGAGTAGTCTTGGTAACCCTTGGGTACCCTTGGTAACCCTTGGGTTGGGGGGGTTGGATATTAAAATCCACGGATGCTCAAGTGCCTTATGTAAAATGGTGCCGTATTTGCATATTACCTATACGTACACTCTGATTATACTTTCAATCACCTCTAGATAACTTATAGTAGCTAATACAATGTAAATGCTATATAAGCAGCTGTAAATAGAATATATATGCTATATAAATAGTTGCAGCGAATTCAAGTTTTACTTTTTGGAACTTTCTGAAATTAAACTATTTTTGATCCATCGGTTGGTTGAATCTGCAGATGCAGTCCCTACGGATATATAGGGCCAAATGTAATACATACATGTTCAGTGCTTAATGGGGTCTCATATGTAATGAATAGTGAACAAACATACTTATTTAAGCCTCACTGCAGTCTCTGAAGGAGACCATTATTATCCTTATTCCATAGTTGAAAAACTGTGAAGCTAAGCAAGTTGCCTAGGGCCACATTGCTGGGAAATGCTAGAGCCAAGATCTGAACCCGCATCTCTCAACCTCTGAGACAATGTACCTCATTAATTCATAATTCTGTTCTGCTCACATTAAGAGGTCCGGAGAGACCCTGCAACCAGACCAGCTTGCCCCAGGAGTTGCTCTTGGCTTCCTTCCTTATGGTAGTCAAGGCAAAACCAAATGGAAGTGGAAGAAAGCAAAGTGCCAGGAAGTGGAAAGACACCCTTTCAAAGCACTTGTGCTGATATTTAACACATCGGTTTGAAATGCTCTGCTCATAACCTATCAAGGGCAATTTGGAAACATGTGCTCATGGAAGAGAGTGTGGTTGCTTTTTGACACTGCTGTTTCTATGATATATACAGCAACAGCCATACCGGCTCGACCTGGACATGATTTATTTATGGGGCAGCCTAGCCCCAGCTGAGCTAGTCTTCCGTGCTTGCGGTAGACTGCACTAGAAGAAAGGGAATGCACAATTTGGGGAGGTAATTATTTTTCCACGTGTGCATTAAAAAGAAGGAATTTTCCAATTACCACTGGAATGAATGAAATTTTTTAAATAAAAAATTCAGATTAAAGTCTAGAGAGAGTTTGTACTAGATTGGAAGCCAAGAGTCTTGGGTTCCTTGTAGCTCAGTGTACTTTTCAGATCCCAGTCCTGTCTCTGCATCTTACCAGCTACTTCATTCGTCTGAGCTTCAGTTTCCTTATCAGTAAGACTGGCATTCTGGTTGTTTTCGGAAGATGTAATGAGCTATCACACATAGAGAGCTTAATGCAAAACCTGGTCTATTGTAGGGGCCTAATGAATGTTTGGCTTCCCTGGTGGCTCAGTGGTAAAGAATCCACCTGGTAATGCAAGAGACTCAGATTCAGTCCCTGGGTTGGGAAGATCCCCTAGAGAAGGAAATGGCAACCCACTCTAGTATCCTTGCCTGGAGAAATTCCATGGACGGAGGAGTCTGGTGGGCTACAGTCCATGTGGTCACAAAGAGTCAGATGCAACTTAGCCACTGAACAACAAATGCATGTTTGCTATTATTATGAACAGTTGCAGAACTGGCTTTATGACTGAGGGCAAATAAGTTTTTTTTATGTGGTTTACTTTTTAAGGCTTCCCCAGCGGCTCAACGGTAAAGACTCTGCCTCCAATGCAGGAGGCACAGGAGAAGCAGGTTCAATCCCTGGGTGAGGAAGATCCCCTGGAGGAGGAAACGGCAACCCACTCCAGTATTCTTGCCCAGAAAATCCCATGGACAGAGAAGCCTGTTGGGCTACAATCCAAAGGGTCACAAAGAGTCGGACACAACTGAGCACACACACACACCACTTTTTAAAACTGAGAAAGTAAGGTAAGATTATTTTTAGGTTTCTTCTACATCAGCTATATTTGCACATTTTTCTTCTGAGGTCCCTTTGTCTGGGTCCCCTTATGAACAGGAGAAAGAATCTATTTGAAAGAAATCCATCTCTGTACCATCTATCTTATTGATATTATTGATGTCAGATGCCTGTTCCAAAAGGACTAAGAGGTTAAATTTCCTCTTATTCCTCCTAAAGGAATAAGAGGAAAAATTTTCAAAACATTTCCATTCCTTGAGACTAAGCAGAAAGTAAACTTGTCATTTGAGTCAATAAAGAGTTTGTGGGCAAGACTTTCTCTTTTTAACTTATTATAATCTTTATAAACACAGTAGAGATCTTGGTCTCAGCTTAATTGCTGGATATTTCATGGATATCCGACTTTTCTTTCCTTTCTTCATTTGTTGCTAGTTTGAAAGGAGTGGACTAAGTCTAATGAAATCCACCTTGCTACAAAACTACCTCACAAAATGTTAAAGTCTAGCTTCTTTCCCCCCTTAGACCAACATCTTGAAATAAAATAGTGATTAATAACTTTTATAGGAGGAATATTGTCTGAAATATTTTAATGGCTGTCGGTGAAATTTATTCTGTATGATCTAGTGGAAAGATGTAATTTCCATGAGTAATAGTTATCACGAATATTATGCTCCCTAGGAGGGAGGCGGGGGGGAAGGAGAGAGGAGATGGAGAATGAGGAAATAACTCTAACCTGAGTGTGTGTTGTTATAAATGAAGGTAATTATTCCTTGCATTTGAATACTCTATATTATCTGATATATATTGTATATATAATATCTGATGATATCTGATACCTAACATAGTAACACATGTAATATGTTATATAATAATATAATAACACACAACCTTTTTTATTTCATCCTCACAGCCACTTTGTGAAAATGACATTTTCCCATCATTCAGCTGAGGATCTCAGTGCGTGAGTCTCTTCAGTCATGTCTGACTCTTTGCAACACGATGGACTCTCTGTCCCTGGGATTCTTCAGGCAGGAACACTGGAGTGGGTTGCCATGTCCTCCTCCAGGGGATCTTCCCAACCCAGGGATCGAATCCGCATCTCTTAGGTCTCCTGCATTGGCAGCCGGGTTCTTTACCTCTGAGCCACCTGAGAGGCTCTCAGAAGCTTGCCCAAATGCACCTCTGGTTAATGAAGAACCAGGGGCCCCACCCACTTTTCTAAACTCCAGGTTCAGTGCGTAAACTACAGCACAGCTTTTCTGGCATGAACCCAATGCGATGGTTTACAGCTTGTTTCTCCCACCTTTTCTCCCCACCCCCGTCATGCCTCACAATCGACAAGTGGATTATTTGATGGACAGAATATCCACATTAACTGAGAGCTGCTCCAGAGCAATACCCTTAGAGCTAATTTTCAGAAAGTTGGAACCCACTTTATTCTAAAAACTCTATAGGGGCAAAGAAATCTTTTGATTCAGAGAGCACTTCAAGGTCTGATATGGTTTGAGCATCTTGTGGCTAAGAGCATCAACGGTTCTTTTAAAATTCCAAGGAACCTTTCTGCTTGTTTCAAGCTCCCTGGTTGCTCATATTCTGAATAAGCAGATGTTTACTGAACTTCTGCCTAGCTCAGAGTAAATATGCTCCTTTTGCAGAGGGGGCCTCTTCGCTTTCTGCATTTCCCTTGTGCTCTTCCAGCTTCTTGCTGGGTCGGCATATGTATTAGTCTAAGCAGCGCCACTTATTAATTAATTGATTATCTAGTTCAGCCGACTGTATTAAGCAGGAGGATTTATGACTGAATGCTCTGCGATGATGTTCTGTGGCCTGCCCACTTCTCGGGTGGAAAATCAGGGGTGCCAGGAACAGCTCCCTTAGTGCAAGGGAACCAGAGCAGTGGCTTTTCTGTTCCAACACAGCACCTCTGGAACTCTAGCCAGGATTCTCTCGGCTGACGAAAGTTTGGCTGTCTACTCATCCACCTCTTCTCGGTGTGGTAGGAAGGAAGAAAAGGGACGAGGAGAGAGGCTGAGACAGAGACAGATACAGAAAAGGGAAGAAGGGGAGGAGGGGATGAGAAGGGAGGGGAGAGGGGATGGAGAGGGGAGGGTTCTGGGCAGGGATGTGTAGCATCTCCTCCTTAGCTTCCTCCAAAGTCCTTTGTCCTTCCAGTTGGGTGTCCTGCTTTGCATTCACAGCAGGTCTGTTTACAGGACTTTCTGTACAGAGAGAGAAAGTAGATTTTTTTTTGCAGCATTTATATCTTTGCGGTGTGAGAGTAGTCCTTAGATGGATGTAAGTTGTGTAAATAAATTTGCTCATCGCTTTAACTGCAAGCAAAGGAAAATATTTCCTGGACCACATTGTCTCTATCTCCCAGTCCCCCCTCCCTTTTTTGAGGGGTGGGGGTAAGTCTTAGATTTGTTTACTTGTCTGTTTATTTGGTAAGTCTGTCAGTCTGTTACTCTGGGGTAGAGGAAATAGAGAGGGTGTAAGAGGCTTTGAACTCTGCTTCTTAACAGGAAATAGATGTTAAGCCTACAGTGCATTTGGGGAAATGCAGAAAAGGGCAGTTGTGTCCACAACCCAAGGAGTGGCTGTGCCTGCATTACCAAGAAACAAAGAAGCTCTGGGACTCGACTGATGACTGAATAAGGAAGAAGAGATACTGCTCGGGTAGATTTGCCAGAAGTCCTTGATTCTGAATTCTAGTGATAAATGTCAAGCTTCCTGTAGTCTTTCTGGGCAGCACTGTCCATTCAACGAACCCCATGGGGAACGGGAAAGCGGTCACTTACATTAGGGCAGGATCTCCTGCAGCGCAGGATGCTCTTGGTTGGTTCCTGGGTTAGGTTCAAAAACTTTCAGAGCTTTATGTTTATTTTAATGACTGTTAGGCAATGAAGGCTTTCTTATCTCTTCTTGCTATTCTTTGGAACTCTGCATTCAGATGCTTATATCTTTCCTTTTCTCCTTTGCTTTTCACTTCTCTTCTTTTCACAGCTATTTGTAAGGCCTCCCCAGACAGCCATTTTGCTTTTTTGCAGTTATTTTCCATGAGGATGATCNACTATGAAGAAAGCTGAGCGCTGAAGAACTGATGCTTTTGAACTGTGGTGTTGGAGAAGACTCTTGAGAATTCCATGGACTGCAAGGGGATCCAACCAGTCCATTCTGAAGGAGATCAGCCCTTGGTGTTCTTTAGAAGGAATGATGCTAAAGCCGAAACTCCAATACTTTGGCCACCTCATGTGAAGAGTTGACTAGTTGGAAAAGTCTCTGATGCCGGGAGTGATTGGGGGCAGGAGGAGAAGGGGACGACAGAGGATGAGATGGCTGGATGGCATCACTGACTTGGTGGACGTGAGTGTAGGTAAACTCTGGGAGTTGGTGATGGACAGGGAGGTCTAGCGTGCTGCGATTCATGGGGTCGCAAAGAGTCAGACACGACTGAGCAACTGAACTGAGGCAGTAAAGTACAGCTGGCACATTGAACCCATGTTCTCAACAGTAATATAAATTTTCCTTTTAAATTAAATTAAAATGTAGAGTCTACTTGAAGAGAAATATTAAGCAAATAACAGGGCAGCTGATATACCAATGGGGCAAGAAATTGTGAAGATAGTACGTCCTCCTTCTTGTGTTTAGGAAATTGGCTACAGACTGTCTTGGAACCGTTCCTGGCCCCTGCTTCTGCCATAGAAGCTAAAAAACCAGTTACTTGCTTTCTGTGACCCCTGGAGGTTACAGCGTGAGTCCTAAACCCAAGTTCAGCCATCAACATGCTCCTTCCTAGGACCCTGAGTCTAGAGCTGCGCACAGAAAGACATGGGCATGCGGGAGGTAGAGACACTCTTATTGAACTTTTCCCGGGGTGAGATGTTAGCTGTAATCGTGGCTATCTACTTTCCCTTGATTCTTTCCCATTTTCAAAGTCTAATTTTCTATTTTTTCTTTATCATGTGAGCAGTTGGATACTCTTCTGATAATCTTTCTCCTATTTAACTTAAACAGAGTCCATTTCTATTGTTGATAACTTGGAACCTAATACCAGTCTGCCTAGAGGTTACAGTACAAATTTTGGAATCATGCTCCATGGGTTCAAACAGAATCTGCCACTGAGTAGTTGTGGGTTGTTAGGCAGATGTGTTTTTCTGCTTCTGCTTAAACGTGTTAGTTGCTCAGCTGTGTCTGATTCTTTGTGCCCCCATGAACTGTAGCCTGCCAGGCTTCTGTGTCCATGGGATTCTCCAGGCAAGAATACCGGAGTGGGTAGCCATTCCCTTCTCCAGGGGATCTTCTTGACCTAGGGATCAAACTAGGGTTTTCCGAATTGCAGGAGGATTCTTTACTGTCTGACCCACCAGAGAAGCTTCTTTCTGCTTACCCATCTATAAAATGGGGATTATAACCGTGTCCACGTCAGAGAAATGACATAAATGAAGTGAGATTAACGTCTAAAACCAAATCTGTCACAGAGCAGGCTACCTGTTCAGATGGCCAGATTTGGAATAGTAGAAGGGGCTTCTTAGATGGTGCAGTGATAAAGAATCCGCTTGCTAAGTCAGGGGATGCAAGAGAGGCAGGCGTGATTCCCAGTTAGGAAATCCCCTGGAGTATGGCATGCCACTCCAGTATTCTTGCCTGAGTAATTCCGTGGACAGAGGGGCCTGACGGGCTATAGTTCAGGGGGTCACAAAGTATCAAACATAACTCACCACACACACACACACACACACAGAGGAAAGGTTCGATTTAGACGCTTTGTGCTCACTCCTTTATTTTGTTTATTGGTTATTGTCTGTTTTCCTTTCAGTAGGACTTCACATGGGAGGGAATTTTGTCTGGCCCACTGATCTACCTTAAATACCTAGAACAGCGCCTGCCACAGAGCAGCTAGTCCATGAAATGATGCGAAAGAGTGAATCAGTGAGACAGAGTTACTCTTATTTAAAGATCTCTCCCATTAACTCTGCTTTTGCATTTTGGGCTGGGAGAAGCAAATGTCTGCATGAAAAAAGGATTTCGGGCTAATTAGCTTTGATTGGAACAGACACTTTCTGGGGACGGTAACAACACCTCTTCCCCTCCTTCTATCCCTCACCCTCCCTTGTCCCTCCAGATCCACCTTCTTAGCCGTTTGTCCATCTTCCTTTCTCCCTCTGTAAACCAGTCACCCAGCAGAACTTGATGCTTCGTCTTGAGATGTACCATCCGGGCTTGGAGGTCGCTAGGTAAAAGGACAGATCAACATGAAAATCTCCTATTTAGGGAAGAGCCTTTTTTCTAAGCCAGCTGAAGCTGCCTAGTTTATTCTCGGGAATAGAATTTATGCAAATGAGGCTGTTGTCCAAATTATTAGAAACATGAATCCTGGCATCAGACAAACCTGGCTTTTAATCTTTCTACTATGCCTTGGTGTAGTGACTGCTGGGAATTCATTTTACCTCTTTAATGCCTTGGCGTTCTCATATGCAAAACAGGGCTCCTGGTGGTACCCGCCCTCCTAGGGAAGCGAGGAGCCTTCAGTGCAGCTCTGTGTGGGCCTGGTTCTGCAGGCTGACTGAGGCGCTCAGGGAGAGTATTGTTGTTATTAATGTCTTGCCCCTCTCTCGCCCCTTTCCAAGAACTAGGAGAAAGTGGCTTTATTTCCAAGGGACAAATGCATCTTGGGGAGTCCTTCTTTTAAAATTTTTTGGTCAATTTTAGAGAGATGAGAATTTTGATGCCTTCGAGACTGGGAAGAGATTTCCCCTCCAAGAAAGCATTTTGTTAGTTTTATTTGCGTTGCCTTTTTTATGATTCTCCCCTCCCCCATTTTTGACATAGGGAGTTTTTTTTTTTACCCAGTTAAAGCGTTTCTGACCTAAGGCTTTGGTGGCAAAAAAATGATGTGATTATCTAAATTATTCAATAAGAATCCTCAACTTCAGGGGGAAATGAGATGATTCTGTTACAGGAAGGCAGACACCTTTCAGAGCCTGAAACTGGGCTCTTGTCTAACACTCAGAAATGAATTGTCCAAGGAGACACATGTGCTGACAAAGCAAGAGATTTTATTGGGAAAGGGCACCCGGGTGGAGAGCAGTAGGGTAAGGGAACCCAGGAGAACTTGCCACGTGACTCGCAGTCTCAGGTTTTATGGTGATGGGATTAGTTTCTGGGTGGTCTTTGGCCAATCATTCTAATTCAGAGTCTTTTCTGGTGGTGCACGCATGGCTCAGCCAAGATGGATGCTAGCAAGAGGGATTCTGGGAAGTGGACGGACACACGGTGTCTCTTTTAGACCTTTCCCGAACTCTTCCGGTTGGTGGTGGCTTATTAGTTCCGTATTCCTTACCAGGATCTCTGGTCATAAAACAACTCATGCAAATGGTTACTATGGTGCCTGGGCAGGGTGGGCGGTTTCAGTCAGGGTGCTTCCCCTAACAATTCCATTATTTGTACTTAGGAATGAGGATAGGTAAAGAGTAAAAGGCTCCAGAAATCCCAGAGAACAGGCTTCTTTCTGGTCAAGGGGAGACATGATACCCTACGAGATCCTACTGATGGTCTGGCTATACTCCTGGCCAGAGCTTCATCTCATTCCGTTCTCTTTGCTTTCTTTTCTTGACTTTTTCCAGCCTCTGTTATGCTTTTTTTTTAAATTAGCTGAGTGACATCATATTTCTGATACTTTGGGGCATTTGTATATTCCTTTCCCTCCATTCTTTTCTCTCCTCAGTTAGTTGACTTCTCTGCACCCTTCAGATGTCATCCTCCAATTACCTCCTCCCAAGCATCATTTTGGTATTTTGAGAAGGGAATAAATTAGCACCAGAAAAGTTAAGAAGAGGGCAAAGATTAATTCTGATAAATATCAAAATACCACTTTTGTTAAGCTGGAAAAGCTAATGTTGGAAAATATAGCCTATTTCTGTGGTTGAGTGAGATTCTTGATATTAAACCCAGAATTAACTAAGCTCACAGGTAGCCCTTGACCTCACAGGATCCCAGTGGTAGGCCTGCCTCTGTAAAACTTAAAACATAATGCCAAAAGCACAAGCAACAAGTGAAACATAGATACTCTGGACTACATCAAAATAAAAAAGCTTTCAGGGATGCATCTGGTGACCCACTGGTTAAGCATCTGCCTTGCAATGCAGGGGATGTGTGTTCTGATTCCTAGCCTGGGAACTAAGATCCCATATGCTGCAGGGCAGAGAGGCCTGACAGAGCCAAATAAATAAATATATGTAAAGCAAAAACAGAACCAAAAAACTTTTGTGCATCAAAGGACACTAGCAACAGAGTTAAAAACAATCAATGGAGTGGAGAAATTATTTGCAAATCACATATCTGATAAGGAGTTAATATCCAGAATATATAAAGAATTCCTACAACTCAACAACACACAGATAACATGATTGAAAAATGGGTAAAGGATTGAATAGACATTTCTGTAGAGAAGATATACAGCTGGTCAATAAGCACGTAAAAAGATGCTGAACATCACTAATAACAGTGCAAATCAAAACCGCAATGAGATAACACTTCATATCTATTAGCATGGCTATAATCAAAAAAGAGAAATCAAGAGTTGGTGAGTTTGTGGGAAAATTGAAATGCTTGTGCTTTGACGGTGGTCATGTAAAATGGTGTAGCCACTGTGTAAAACAACATGATAGCTCCTCAGAAAATTAAAAATAGAATTGCCAGTCCACCCCTCAAAACCTGAAAGCAGGAATTCAGACAGATATTTGCATACCCACATTCGGAGCAGCACTAACAGGACTAGCCAAAAGGGAAAGGCAACCTGAGTATCTATCGATGGCTGAATGGGTAATGAAAATATGATTTTGTACAGGAAGTGGAATGGTGGTTGCCAGGGTCTGGGGGAGAGAGAAGAATGGGGAGTTATCTAATGGAGGCAGAGTTTCAGTTTGGGAAGAAGAAGAAGTTTCTGGGGACAGATGATGATGATGGTTGCAAGAGAATGAGAAGGTACTAATGCCATTGAATTGGTCATTGAAATGGTCAAAATGGTCCTTTTCGACTTAACAATGGTCAAAATAGTAAATTTTGCCTTATGCATATTTTGCCAAAAAGACAGAGAGAAACTTAATCATGGAAGAACAAGCCAAGCAGATGTTTCTGTGGTGGCTGCCTCCTAAGAGGAAGGAGAAAGAAACAGTGGGCTCAGCAAAAGTTCTCTCCCTAACTCATCAGTGGAGAAGGAGGGCAGAGGGCAGGGCTGTTTCATTAACAGAATCCTCTCTACTTGAGAAGCTACATAGGGCTGGAGAAGTAGCATTTCCCCAATGGATCCTGAAAGGATTTATATTCAGTTTTCTGTTTTTTTGTGTGTGTGTTTGTTTGCATGGAACCCTGTATATTTCTCGAGGGCCTCTTATCTCAGATTATAATTGTACTTTTGTTTGTGTAATCATTTACAGCAGTTCAGTTCAGTCACTCAGGCATGTCTGACTCTTTGCAATCCCATGGACTGTAGCACACCAGGCCTCCCTGTCCATTACCAATTCCTGGAGCTTACTCAAACTCATGTCTATTGAGTTGGTGGTGCCATCCAACCATCTCATCCTCTGTCATCCCCTTCTCCTCCTGCCTTTAATCTTTCCTAGCATCAGTGAATTTTCCAATGAGTCAGTTCTTTGTGTTAGGTAGCCAAAGTATTAGAGTTTCAGGTTCAGCATCAGTCTTTCCAGTAAATAAATATTCAGGACTTATTTTCTTTAGGATGGACTGATTGGATCTCCTTGCAGTCCAAGGGACTCTCAACAGTCTTCTTCAACACCACAGTTCAAAATTATCAATTCTTCAGTACTCAGCTTTCTTTATAGTCCAACTCTTAATGTCCATACATGACTGCTGGATCAACCACAGCTTTGACTAGATGGACCTTTGTTGACAAAAGTAATTCTCTGCCTTTTAATATGCTATCTAGGTTAGTCATAAATGTTCTTCCAAGGAGCAAGCGTTTTTTAAATTTCATAGCTGCAGTCACCATCTGCAGTGATTTGGGAGCCCCCCAAAATAAAGTCTATCACTGTTTCCATTGTTTTCCCATCTACTTGCCATGAGGTGATGGGACCAGATGCCATGATCTTAGTTTTCTGAATGTTGAATTTTAAGCTTTTTCACTCTCCTCTTTCATTTCCATCAAGAGGCTCTTTAGTTCTTTTTCACTTTCTGCCATAAAGGTGATGTCATCTGCATATCTGAGGTTATTGATATTTCTCCCAGCACTCTTCATTCCAGCTTGTGCTTTATCTAGCCTGGCATTTCTCATGATGTACTCTGCATATAAGTTAAACAAGCAGGGTGACAATATATAGCCTTGACGTACTCCTTTCTCAATTTGGAACCAGTCTGTTGTTCCATGTCCAGTTCTAACTGTTGCTTCTTGACTCACATTACGAATATCTCAGGAGGCAGGTCAGGTGGTCTGGTATTCCCATCTCATGAAGAATTTTCCAGTTTGTTGTGATCCAAAAAGGCTTTGGCGTAGTCAATAAAGCAGAAGTAGATGTTTTTCTGGAACACTCTTGCTTTTTCAGTGGTCCAACGGATGTTGGCAATTTGATCTCTGGTTCCTCTGCCTTTTCTAAATCCAGCTTGAACATCTGGAAGTTCTCAGTTCACGTGCTGTTGAAGCCCGGCTTGGGGAATTCTGAGCATTATTTTGCTAGTGTGTGAGAGGAGTGCAATTGTGCGGTAGTTTGAACATTCTTTGTCATTTGCTACATAACCCTAATATTAGGTTGAACCATATGAAATTGCCACCCTTGAAGTAAACCACGGTTGATTCTTGGCAATCTCATGTGGTTTAGTACTTGCTAGATAGTAAGTACTAGAAGGTAAAGCAGAGAAGGCAATGGCACCCCACTCCGGTACTCTTGCCTAGAAAATCCCATGGGCAGAGGAGCCTGGGGAGCCTGGTAGGCTGCCGTCCATGGGGTTGCGAAGAGTCGGACACGACAAAGCGACTTCCCTTTCACTTTTCAATTTCATGCATTGGAGAAGGAAATGGCAACCCACTCCAGTGTTCTTGCCTGGAGAATCCCAGGGACGGGAGAGCCTGGTGGGCTGCCGTCTATGGGGTCACACAGAGTCTGACAGAACTGAAGGGACGCTGCAGCAGCAGCAGAAGGTAAAGGCTGGATCTGATTTTGATAACTCATCCTACATGCGGGGCTCAGCACAGAGCTGTCATAATGTCAGAGCTTAGCAAATTATTATCCTCATAAACATAAGTCACTCTCTACTGACTAAATGGAATGGATGTCCCTATTAGATATTGCAAGTTAAAAGATGAAAAGCCTTAATTCTTTTAAAAAAAATAGGAATAGAGTGAAATGTCTAATGTTGAGTACTAACGTCATAATATTTAATGGTCACTATTAGTTACCAGTCATATATCCTGATTTTGTTGCCTTGAGTAGTTTAAAGTAATCACAATAACATATCACTTTCTAGAATATTTAGGAGTGAATGTTTTCATGAATGATTAAGAGTCCATCTATGATTACTCACTTGCTTTAAGGAATAAACATTCATTTCATCACACGAGATTGGGGCTGACCTTCTTGTTCCCCAGCATCCAACTGGATATTAAGTCTCAAGCCAAGATTCAAACCAATCCTGCTGGAATCCATACTCAGATACTTTCCCTTTATGTTTTTGCCTTCTCCCATTGCGCCTGTTTTCATTTAATTCAGTATTGCCTTTTCCTCTATTTCATTTCAGTTGGGCTGATTTTCTTTCAAACAGTATCTAGAGCTGTGGGCTGCTATTGCAGAGTTGACTTTTTCCCTCTGTCTCTCCTTCTTTTCCTGTTACCTCACCCCATACCCTATTGTTTGGATCCAAAGTTTATTTCTGCAAATGAAATTCCATTTCCACAGTTTTTTTTTTTTTTTCCTTTCCTATAGTCTATGCAGAGAGGCAGACTAGCATAATGGTTAAAAGTGCAGGCTTTGGGATTAGACAACTTCGGCATGCTAGCTGTGTGACATTTGGCAATTTATTCAAGTTCTCTGTGCTTTAGTTTCCTGATTTCTACAATGAGGGTTCAAAGAGTTAATAGATACAAAGATCTTAGAACAGATTCTGGAGTATGGTCAGTATTAGTTGTTGTTGTTACTAANCTTTGGGATTAGACAACTTCGGCATGCTAGCTGTGTGACATTTGGCAATTTATTCAAGTTCTCTGTGCTTTAGTTTCCTGATTTCTACAATGAGGGTTCAAAGAGTTAATAGATACAAAGATCTTAGAACAGATTCTGGAGTATGGTCAGTATTAGTTGTTGTTGTTACTAATAATATAGTGACCATCACTTGAAACTTTGAGTGAAATCTTTCATAAAGGATTTCTAGGCCAATCAGAGACCAAAACCACGAAGAAATGAAAGCAAGAAAAATCAGTCAACTAAAGTTCCAGAGGTGTTTGTAGAATTGGTTCTAAGATGGAAGAGGCAGGAATCAATTTTGAGTCTCAATGACGGGAAAAGGCAGTAGAAATAAGAAGGAAAAGCTTAGCTATATGTGCTTCTGTGTAGTACGGGGAGGGTCAGTGAAGTGCACTATTTCTCCAGCATTTCAAAGTTGTAGATATTGCTTTTAAAATATGGACTCAATTTTAAACAGAGAAAAAAGTGACACCAAATCCAAATTAAAACTGGCAAATGAGAGAACAATTTCTGGGGATCGGGGCTGGAGCAAGCCACCTGAGAGGGAGAAAACACAGGACTTGGCGTGCTACAGGCACACAGTAAAAGGTTGTGAGATGAATTTGTTGAATCATAGCAACTTAGCATTTGGGATTTGGAAGCTCAGAAATTGTAGGCAAAAGTTGACATAACCCATCTCTAACAGGGACATTTCTACCTAGAAAATGAGATGGCACTGAGCCATCAGGTCCAGCTTAAAGATTCCAAGACATCAGAGGGAATGTGGCCTCAGTGTGATGCATGGAGAAATCCCTGGACGCACAAGAGAGAGGTTGCTCTGCATAACAATATCCCAAATCACCTTGAAGGTACTGAATGACCTCTGAGCTAGCTTCTTAGTCATGATAGTGGCAAATGAAGATAAGAATGATGATCAGGCCATTTCAGTGTGCCAGGCAGTGTTCTAAGCTCTCCAGCTGTACAGACAACCCCACAAGCCAGGTACCGCTATCAGTCCTGTGTCTTTCAGATGAAATCTACTGTGGCCGCTGAATCCTAAGATGACTCCCATGATCTTTGCCCCCAGTTAAACTGTCCTGGTCAGTCCTTTCCTCTTTGGTGTAGAAGGACCTATAACTTTCTTCTAGCAGATAAAATATGGCAAAGGTCATGGGTAGGGTATCACTTCCTTGATTAAGCTACATCATGTGGCAAGGGTGATGGCATGCTACTCCCTTCATTATATTATTTTATGTATCTGTATCTATCTATATAGACATTGGGTTGAGAGTTACATTTATTCTTCTGTGACTCTGAGGAGTCATTCTCACTTTGCTGTTAGCTTTATAGAAGCCACCAAGATTTCTACAGTTATAAGAAAATGAATTCTACCAACAATATGAATGGCCTTGGAAGCTGATGCTTCTCCAGTCAAACCTCTAGATGAGAGGGTAGCCAAGTGGACCCTGAGCTAAGGGGCCAGCTAAGCCATGTCCAGGCTCCTGACCCATGGATACTGTGAGATAATGGATGTATGCTGTTTTAGGGTGCTAAGTGTATGGTGATTTGTTATACAGTAATAAAAAAAAATAGTACATCTTCTGTCAAGAAATTAGAGCAGTTGACCAACTTCTATGATTCAGATAATCCCTCAGTCTCTCAAGACAGCCAAAGCAGAGTAGGACAAATAAAAATGAGTCGAGGCCCCTTCCTTATATGGAACTACCTTAGTCTGTAAAATTTCTCTACTTTTCCCGTGATGCCTCTGATATATTTGTCTTAGTTAGTCAGTGGCCCATAGCTCTCAGTACTTCACTGTTATACTGTTGCACAGAGTAGAACATGTGACTGTTTGTTTGTTACTCTCATTGAAACATAAGTTCATTAATGGCAGGAACTGAACTTGGCATCTTCAGCATTTAGCTCAGAGCACGGCTCACTAAATACTTGTTAAATGAAAGTACGAACAAGTGAATGAGAAAATACTAATGGACACGGTCAGTGAAGGTCTAGTGATTAAAGGTAAGAAAGCTGAAACATTAAGCAACATGCCTAAGATAACTCTGAGACAAGTTGGGACCTGGGACCGGGGATTCTTTACTGCAGTGCCTACACCTGAACAAACATTTCCTCCTTAAGTAACAGAATAGTTAAATAGTTTCTTTTACAAAGAAACTATTAATATAAGGGACTAGAAATAACTGCACACCCGCAGGTTTTTATGGCGGCAAGATGCAGAAAAGTAAAGCCTGCCTGCCACTTCTGAGGGGCCAAGAGCAAAAGCTGGGTACTGAGCATGGTCCCTGCACACAGTGCTGCCAGGGGGGTGGGCAGACTGCATAAGTCAGCCCCACCCACTGATTTGCCCCCACCCTCTCACCCCATTTAAGGAACCAACTCACTCCCCTTGGAGAGCAAGCAAGACAATCGGTTACTTGCTTTTGCTCCCAATAAAGCTTTGCCTGGTAGAATTCAGCTGTGAAGCCATCTGGACTTGGGCTTTTGTTTGCTGGAAGGTTTCTGATTACTGTTTCAATTTCCGTGCTTGTGATGGGTCTGTTAAGATTTTCTATTTCTTCCTGGTTCAGTTTTGGAAAGTTGTACTTTTCTAAGAATTTTTCCATTTCTTCCACGTTGTCCATTTTATTGGCATGTAATTGCTGANGTCAATGTATAGCAAAATGAATACAGTATTGTAAAGCAAAACAAACTAAAAAATAAAAATTTAAATTAACAACAACAACAACAAAAAGCTTTGCCTGAATTCCTTGTCTCTCCTTTTATCAATTCAGCCCACTGGCTAAATTCAGTCTGTCACCCATTTTTGTATCAACCATGGGTGATACAAAAGTTTTTACATTTTTAAATGGTTGGGAAAACCAAAAAGCAATATTTTACAAGGTGTGAAAATTATAGGAAGTTCACATTTCAGTTCCAGTAGTAAAGTTTTATTGGCACACGGCCCTGCCAATTTCTTTACTTGTCTAATGGCTGCTTTTATACCACAGTGGTGGTTGAGTGGTTATAACAAAAACCATATGGTCTGGAAAGCTTACAATGTTTGCTCTTCAGAACTTTGCAGAAGAAGTTGCCTCTGGAGTCAGGCCGTCTGGATTCCAACCCCAGCTCACTTCTGTGCTGTATAATCTTGTTGTTCAGTCACTAAGTCTTGTCTGACTCTTTGCGGCCNAAAAACCATATGGTCTGGAAAGCTTACAATGTTTGCTCTTCAGAACTTTGCAGAAGAAGTTGCCTCTGGAGTCAGGCCGTCTGGATTCCAACCCCAGCTCACTTCTGTGCTGTATAATCTTGTTGTTCAGTCACTAAGTCTTGTCTGACTCTTTGCGGCCCCATGGACTGCAGCACGCCAGGCTTCCCTGTCCTTCACCATCTCCTGGAGCTTGCTCAAACTCATGTCCATTGAGTCAGTGATGCCATCCAACCATCTCATCTTCTGTTGTCCCCTTCTCCTCCTGCCGTCAATCTTTCCCAGCAGCAGGGTCTTTTCCAATCAGTTAAAATTTTTTGGATTCTCGAAATAGAGATAAACAATTACCCAACTCTTAACACAGTGTTGAGAATCACTCACAATGCATGTACAATTCTTAAGCACAAGGAAGCTTCCAGTCAATGTTAGTTATCATAATCATCATTCCACTCTGCCATAGGATATCCAGTTCACTATGAAATTTTATCCTGTAGGAGAAATATTCATTTTATTTTAGATGGATGGATGGTGTTTCTATGTCCTTTTTGATTATCACGGTTAAGATTCTGGTGACCAAGGACATCTTCCCTGCATGTCTAGTGGTTAAGAATCTGCCTTACAATGCAGGGGATGTGGGTTCAATCCCTGGTCAGGGAACTAAGATCCCACATGCCTTGGGATCTTATACCTTAAGCCTGAGCACCACAACTATCGAGTCTATGTGCCACAATAAAGATCCTGTGTTCTGCAATCAAGATCCAATGCAGCCAAATAAATAAATATTAACCAAAAAGATTCTGGTGACCAGGATGGGTTAACTTTATGCCCACTGAGCCACCGTCCACTTCCAGTCCCTGCCAAACAGAACAATACCTTTCCCGAGATTATTGGCATGCACACGTACACGTGTGTGTGTGTATAACACACATGGCATTTGAGGATGGTATCCTTTTGGCAAAATGCCCTGCTTTGAAAGCCTCATGACCAGACAACATGGGGAATTTGGACCCAGATATTGGGCCAGGTTCTGATCTATAATATATTTGTCCTGGGAGCCAACATTTATATAACTTTTTCCTGGGAAGGAGTGAAAAAGAGGTTAAAGTAGTATTACCTATGAATAGAGTTAAAATATTTTCTACCAGCCTTTCTGGTACCTGAAATCCTCCTATTGAATATTCATTGCTCACTTTAGACTAGAGTATTCTGCTACCTAGTAAAGTGCCAAGGATATTGTAGAAGCATGAAACTGAGCCTGATGGTGTAAGACTATTGTCATGCTAGAGGGTGGTCCAGTGAAGGGTAAAGGTCTCAGAAGACTTGGAATCTCACCTCCTTTTCTCTCCGTGAGGCCCTTGGAGACATATAGAGGAAAGAAGCCGATGGAAGTCATCTATGGACTGTTCTTTGAGAAAGTTTAACCTAGGTGTACTTGACTTTCAAACTCTGTGAGTTTGAACTCACAGTAGACAGTGATTGGTTTTGCTAGTGTTTCATTCCTGTGATTGGTGATCCCAGAGGTAAGGTAGCCCCACCAGAGAACTAGATGTCTGTATTTATAGAACTAATTAGCCCCAAGGTTCTTCCGAGTCAGAGTGTTGGGAGTCTAGCCATTAGACTAGATGACCATGTAGTCAGGTGAGCATGTAGTCAATGGTCTGTCCATCAGGCAACATGTTCAGCGTATAGCACAGTGCCTCTTTTGGTCTTTGGAAATGAGAGTTAATGTCTCCTGGTCATTATACTTTTCTCCAAAAAGGTCCACAGAAGGAAAATTTTGCTGAAGCAATGACCACTGGCTTCCATAAAGAATTCCATTCAAGGACCAGACTCTCACATCTGGAGCTAAAATAGTCAACCACAGAGGCTATAAACTTCAAAATAAAAGATTCCTTGGCCTCAGGCAGGGGGGCATTATAAATCTCGCTGAGAACTTGAAATGCTGGTTAAACTCATTATTTGCTGTTCAAGACTCTCCTCTTGCAGTTTTCATCCTTTGTTAAATTTATAATCTCTAAATCCTTAGCCAAGATCCAAGCCTTTAGGGAGGAAGCAGCCAGAAGATTTAAAACTTATCCTGTCCCCAGGGATGTTAATGGTGAAACAGACTTTGGTAATACGTTCTTAATTGTCACCATAAATCAACATCGTACAACATGTTAAGTTTGCCCATGCAAATTGCTGGTTGGAGAGGAAAATGCTTAGGAGACAGCTGTAACTTTGATGAGACAAGTGGCCTGCCTCTGAGGATGTGGCCCAATAAACATACTAATTCACTCCCTAAATACCTACCTTCCTGCCATGCTCTTTACCCTCTGATAAAGTACCCTGGCTGAGGGAAGAAGTGTTGAGTGTTGAAGTTTCAATACACACAGAGAAGGGCATTCCTGCCTCTGGGCTGTAGTTTTTCACTGAAATCTTCTGTAACTTAGGGATTGTTCCTTTAAAAGTGTCCTCTGAAATGTCAGTAAGGAGATCCAATAGCAAGGAGATCCAACCAGTCCATTCTAAAGGAAATCAGTCCTGAATATTCATTGGAAGGACTGATGCTGCAGCTGAAACTCCAGTACTTTGGCCACCTGATGCAAAGAACTGACTCATTTGAAAAGACCCTGATGCTGGGAAAGATTGAAGGCAGGAGGAAAAGGGGACGACAGAGGATGAGATGGTTGGATGGCATCACCGACTCGATGGACATGAGTTTGGGTAAACTCTGAGAGCTGGTGATGGACAGGGAGGCCTGGGTGCTGCGGTTCATGGGGTTGCAGAGTCGGACATGACTGAGCGACTGAACTGTACTGAACTGGAATGTGTTACCCAGCTTGTGCAGTCTTTGAGGGTTTCTACAAGGAAACTCCGATTATTTTTTCTTTGTGTGCAACCGTCTATGGGGTTGCACAGAGTCGGATACGACTGAGGCGACTTAGCAGCAGCAGCAGCAGCAGCAGCAGCAGCATTTCCTTTCCAGTTAATTTATTCATCAAACATTTGCTGCATACCTGCTGTACACGCTGTTCTTGGCACGCCGCTACAGCAGAGAGTAAATTAGAAAAGAACCCTATACTCAGGGGGCTTTATATTCCAGAGGACAAGAGAAAGCCCATTTTTAAAAACTTTTTATTTATTTTTGGCTGCTTTGGGTTGTCCTTGCTGCGTGTGGGCTTTCTCTAGTGGTGAGCCGTGGCTATTCTTTGTTGCAGTGTGAGGGCTTCTCATTATGATAGCTCCCCTTGTTGCATTTTCTAGAGTGTGGGCTTTCGTAGTTGGCACGTGGGATCTTCCTGCACCAGGGATCAAACCTGTTGTCCCCTGAATTGGCAGGCAGGTTCTTAGCCACTGGCTGCTGCCGCTGCCAAGTTGCTTCAGTCGTGTCCGACTCTGTGCGACCCCATAGACAGCAGCCCACTAGGCTCCTCTGTCCCTGGAATTCTCTAGGCAAGAACACTGGAGTGGGTTGCCATTTCCTTCTCCAATGCATGAAAGTGAAAAGTGAAAGTGGGTTGCCATTGCCTTCTCCCTTAACCACTGGACCACCAGGGAAATCTTCAGACAACTTATTTTTATGAATAAAGATATTAGGCTCTTTCGGGTTGGGTAAAGAAGTCTTATCTGAAGAGTTCACATCTGAGACCTGCAGGAAAAGAAGCAGCCAGACACAATCCAAGGGAAGAGATATAGAGGCCAAGTTAAAATAAGGGGCCTTAAAGAACGAACTTGGCATATTGGCCTCACAGTGAAAAAAACAAAAATGGCTGAAGTATCAGTAGGAGGGACAGTGCAAAGAAAAGAGATTGAGGGGAAGGGCAGGGTGAAATCCTAGAGGGCTGGCAATGGACTGTATCCTGAGCGTGGAAGGGAGCCCTGTACATTTTAACGACATGATGTTATTTTAATTTTACATCCAATGTCTCAGCTGTGCAGAGAATGACCTGTAGCAGGGAAACCGTCGAAGCTGGGAGGTCAGTGAGAAGATTCCAGCAGTTTCTCAGGTGAGAGATGACAACCAGGATGACATAGACCGAGTGAGGATAGAGATGATGATGGATTTGAGGAAACGGAAGGCATGAAGAGTGACATTTTAGTTTTTGGTTGGTGTAGCCGGCTGCCTTTTACTGAAGTGGGCAAGAGACAATTTGTTTTTGCTTGGGGTTTTATCTAGGGGACAGGAACTCAGCAGTTCAGTTCTAGCCTTGTTAAATTTGAGGTGACTAGAAGACACGGAAATCGGACTGCTGAGGCTGCAGGTCATAAATGAGCCTGGAGCCCAAGGGACAAGTAAAGGGACAGAGTGAAAACCATTATGGGTGATTTGAAAGGCTCGCAGCTAAGCGACAGGAAACTGGCAGCTTCCGTTAGCACCGGCTTTATTATTGCAGGTGATCAGCTGAGCCCACAGCTGGCACGGTTATTGAGCAAGTGAGAAAACAGATTGTTGAAAGCCTAAAATTCAAGCAACCCCCACTTGTGTATCTAGGATCTCACTTGTATTCTTTCATGGTGCTTGCTTTATGCAAACTACTAATTTTGTCATTCAATAAGTGTTTCTTGACCAGACACCGTGCTTAGCTCTTAGGAAAGGAGTATAAATAAGAATATATATGTATACTAATATAACTAATACATCAATATGAGAATATATA
Organism: Neotragus moschatus; assembly: GCA_006410615.1. Lineage (NCBI taxonomy): Eukaryota > Metazoa > Chordata > Mammalia > Artiodactyla > Bovidae > Neotragus > Neotragus moschatus. The sequence continues at coordinate 2,177,564 of SJYA01003036.1, forward strand.
ATAATATATGATATAATAATATATATGGTATATAGTATGTAATATACAACACACACATAAAGCATGTCAGGATGATCCACATATTTATATACGTGAGTGGTAAATGAATAATGCAGGAGATGTGGGTTCAATCCCTGGGTGGGGAAGATCCCCTGGAGGAGGGCATGGCAACCCAGTCCAGTATTCTTGCCTGGAGAATCCTATGGACAGAGAAGCCTGGTGGGTTACAGTCCATGGGGTCGCAAAGAGTCAAAAAGGGTCAGACACGACTGAAGCAACTTAGCAGGCATGCATACAAGCCATTTTGACCTACTTTGTCAACTAAATTGTTGCTGTCTTAGGGAAGTAGTTTTTTGTTTTAGGGAGTACATTTATAAGGCTCAGGGGACCAACATTTTGAGCCCAACTTTCAAGCTTTCTAGGTCTGTAATTTTTAAGTTATCATACAGCAAAAGTAATTTTTTGGTATTTCGTTCTATGAACTTTTAACACAAGTGTGTGTATTCATCCAACTACCCCCACAGTCAGGATACAGAGCATTTTCCATCCCAGAAAATTCCTTGTAGAATCACACTCTCCCCCGACTCCTGAGTTACCTCGGGAGTAAGAGAGAGGGAGGGAGTTGGATTAAGTTATTTCTGAGTCTTGCTCACATTTCAGACTCTCTGATCTATGAGCCCTGGTGTTTTGTTCGTGTGGAAATGGCCACAAAAGGGACATCAGTGGAACAAGAAGAAGCTGAACTTAGACAGGAGAATATATTGAACAGGAGTGGACCTGGCCTCAGAGAGAAGAGTGAAGAAAGGGTGATTGAATCTAGGCGCTGCTCAGCTAGAATATATGCTTGTTCTGGTGAAAGGGCTGCGTTTATCCCAGTGCTCTTGTCCAGGAAGCAGGAACTAAAAACAGGTGGGCATGCACTGATAGGTGAAGTCAGACATGCTTGACGATACCCAGGTAACTCCAGAAGGAGGAGACCCCAAAGTTACTGAGACAAAGTTTCTACCTTCCCTGTGAAATGGGCTCTAAAATTACAGTTCAGTTTTAAAAAAAAACTTATGGCATTTCTTGCTCCTCTCTTTTGGACTCTGATTTTTACCCAAGTTGAAGAATAACTTAGAGGGAAAATTTAGTTTCTTGTCATTGATCGCAAATGTGCTGAGGCAGGAAGTAGAAATATACACAGTTGCCAGGTTGCCAAGTAAACGTTTGAGTCTGAGGGCTGCCACAAGGGTCTTCCCACGTGTACCTGATGTTCAGAGAAGGCGGAAAGAAAGCAGAGTAACCATCTCCCGGCTTGCTCATGGTGTTGAGCAGACCACACCAAGGACATGTTCGCCAGTCAGCATTTTGGCTTTTTCCTTCACAGGCTCCTTTTCCTGTATGGTATGGCACATTAAACTCAAACAATAACATCTCTCAGGACCCACAATGCATCATTAAATAAGTTAAGGAGCTAATTAAAGGGGGGCCCTGTCTCCCTGCTTTCATTGTACTTAATCACCTGTGCCCCATTTCAGCCAGTGTTTCCCAGCCAGAAATTTGCTCATAAAATGATCTCACATTAGTCTGGCATGTTGGGTTTCATTTCCTCTTATGCAATTAACTATTAGTAATTGGAGAAGGCATTCCAGCAGAATAAATAATTGAACATAAATTAAACAGCATTGGAGTCGCACTTGGGCTGAAGAGAGGTGCGCGTGTCACATATTTCAAGTCTTGAGAGCGCAAAGCATTCTCTGCTGGCAGCCTTCTGCCCTCTTCCGGTGGCATGGCCGGGGGGTGGGGGGTGGTCCTCATTGTTGCGCATCATCTTTCTACAGGTGAAACGCAGATCCCGAAATGGTCAGATCATCTGCTGAGATGTTAAAGAAGTTGGCAGCAAAGTCAGGACATCCCTAGGAGAGTTTTAACTGTCTGATAACGGATTTCACAAGGTGGCCTTTATTTTGGGGAAAAATTTATCACAGTCCAGGACCTCCTAGGCTTGGAAGCTTTCTGTATCAGCACAGGGGAGCAGAATATTCTCTCTCAGGGAGATTGATTCAATCAAGCTTGCAGACATGGAGAAAACACCCACTTGCCAACATATTCATTTGAAAGGAGAAAATATGCCAGCCTGGAGGCAGGGTCTCTGCATTGCATTATACAGAAAGTGCCCTGCATAACTCCAGAGGGTACCGTTCATACTGGGATTCTTGCCAAGGGCATGCTTTTATCTCCTGGAAAAGCCTTGTTCCCTAGAAAGCAAGTGGCCACTTGGTTTTACAGATGAAGAAACAAAGGCCAAGATAGATTGGTGATTACCGAAGAAACAGATGGCTCTAGTGGGAGAACTTGGGCTCAAACCCAGGTCTTCTGTTTCCTATCCAGTCTTACCTGTCACTTCATGCAGACTTTTTAGGTTACATCCCATATAATTCCATTTATATAACATTTTTGAAATATTTTGGGAAGGGAGACAAGGTTTAGAGATGAGGAGGGTTGTGGGTAGGGCGTGAGGTGGATGTAATTTTAAAAGGTCAATCTGAAGGATCCTTGAGGTGATGAAAATATTCAATGGTGGCTACATGTACCTATGTGATAAAATTTATATGACTAAACACACACGTCCACATCCTCCCACAGACAAATGGATATAGATAACAACATGGAAATCTGAATAAGACCAGTAGATTTCATTAATGTCAATATCCTGGTTATGATATTATACTATAGTTTTGTAAAATGTCACTATTGGGGAAAAACATGCAAAGTGCACACACTGTGTTACTACTTACAACTGCCAGCTACAATTATCTCAGTAAAAATTTCAATTAAAAGGTAAATGAACTAAATTTCACTCAGCATTGGTAAGTCCCAGCGATGTTATGTTTTTCATGTTTGAAATATTTGTTTAAAAATTCTTGAAAAACACTGTGATGTTTTTGTTTTGAAACTTTTTAAACACATAGAAAAGTAGAAAAGACAGTAAAATGAACACCCATTTAGCTATCACCTAGCACTTGTCAGCATTTTGTCATATTATTCTAGATCACTTTAAAGTAAATACAAATACATAAATGCTTCACCCCTAATATGCAAATCTGGATCTCCAAAATATAAGATCATTTTCCTGTGGTAACTATGATACCATTATCACACCTAACAAAATTAATTCTTTAATATCATATTAATATAATACTGGCCTATATTCAAACTGCTCTAATTTTCTCAAATTGTATTTTATAATTATCATTATTTAAAGAGCTTTCCTCATAGCTCAGTTGGTAAAGAATCCGCCTGCAAGGCAGGAGACCCTGGTTCGATTCCTGGGTCGGGAAGATCTGTTGGAGAAGGGATAGGCTACCCACTCCAGCATTCTTGGGCTTCCCTTGTGGCTCAGCTGGTAAAGAATCTGCCTGGAATGTGGGAGCTGCTGCTGCTGCTGAGTTGCTTCAGTCGTGTCCGACTCTGTGCAACCCCATGGACGGCAGCCCAGCAGGCTCCCCCGTCCCTGGGATTCTCCAGGCAAGAACACTGGAGTGGGTTGCCATTTCCTTCTCCAATGCATGAAAGTGAAAAGTGAAAGTGAAGCCACTCGGTTGTGTCCTTTTGCGACCCCATGGAGTGCAGCCTACCAGGCTCCTCTGTCCGTGGGATTTTCCAGGCAAGAGTACTGAAGTGGGGTGCCATTGCCTTCTCCTCAATGTGGGAGACTCAGGATCTAAATTGGAATAATGAATTACACATGGTTCCTATGTTTCTTACAACCCTTTCAGAGCTAGCATCCATGTTCATACACTGATTACAATATCCCTAATAACCCAAGGGCTGCCTTGGGATGGTTATATTTTGGCAATGGTGCTCCATGCTGCTGCTAATGCTGCTGCTAAGTTGCTTCAGTCGTGTCCGACTCTGTGCGACCCCATAGAGGGCAGCCCACTAGGCTCCTCTCTCCCTGGGATTCTCCAGGCAAGAACACTGGAGTGGGTTGCCATTTCCGTCTCCAATGGTGCTCCATAAGACAGTCTTATTAACACTACCTTATCTTTGTAGGGTGTTACTTACCCAATGTGTTTATTTTCTCATTTGATTCTGTTAGCAACACTGAATGCCCCAGTTTTCTCAGTTCTCACTTGAGATAATATGAACTTTCAATCAAAATAAGGAATTCATGAGATGCTTCTTATTATCCCCTATATACAAATGGAGGGAATTGAGTTTTAGAAAGGTGGTGACTTTCCCAAGGTCACGATTAGTGGCAGGACCAGAGCTACTGGTTCAGTCATCTTCCTACTGTGTCAAGGACCACACAAGAGGAGAACGGGAATCCGTGACACCCTACACCGAGCTCCACTCAGCAGGCTCTGGGAACCCCACTAACCACCGTGTATTTGTAAGTGTGGCAGGCTTTCTTCTCGCTCTCTTTTTTTAGTGTTTATTATTTTGTTATAAAATAATATTATATTTTATAATAATAAAATGATTACTTTATTATTTTGTTTCTAAACAAACATCTGTTTTGTTTAGATGTTTGTTATTTTATTTTTTTATTTTTTAATTGGAGGATAAGCAATGTTGTGTTGGTCTCTGCTATACAACAATGCAAATCAGTCGTAACAACTATATATATATATCCCCTCCCTCCCACCTGCCCCCAGTCTTTCTTCTCTGGCTGCCAAAGGCAGAAACAGTCCTTACCCAGTGTGACTAGAGGACTGGGGGGCGGGGCTCCATCCCTGCCTCTGCTCTGACCCACCGTATCTGCAGGAGCTGCTGGTCCTCTGCCCACATTCCTCTGGCTCTCACCATTTCCATGGAAATTGGCTTAACTTTGAACGACTGGCACCTGTGTCTCTGCCTGAAGGCTCTCTATGGTCACCAAATCCCACTGCCTCTGCTATTGGGAGGCTGGAAGGACTGGGACATTGATACCTCAAAGAAGCACCAACCAATGATGACCAAAAGTTGGGGAACAGCACACGCCTCTTGGTGTCTCTGTGGGGTGACTCTGAAGTGCATCTTCTGCCCTGGTCCCAGCCAGGCCAGGGTGGCTAAGCCTCAGGTGCCCACGGTGGTGACTCATCTCCTAACACATCCCTTGTATTGGTTTCCTTCCCTTCTCTGTCTCACTTCTCCTTCCCCCAACTCATGTGTCCTTGGATCACCTCCTAATAAATTATTTTCACTCGAATCCTTCCTTCCAGAGGAACCCAAGTGAAGATGCTCCCCTAAATCTTTGGCTCGACCCACCAGGAGATGTGGCTTTTGTTTTCTTGGGCACACAATTCATGTTGACCCACCAACTAAATGGTTTGGAATGAAAAAAAGATAGAGAACCCAGGAGGAAAGTTTTCCTCCCATGCATGAAAGCTGAATGGCCTGGGTTATAGAGAGTTATCTGTGATCAGATCTCACTTGGAAGGTGAATGAGATCCCTAAGGGTAAGGCACCCTTAAGAGATATTTCAACATATCCATTAAGAGAGGCCTATAAATTCTAGGACTATTATTCTGTTTGGGGAACTTTTCAAGTAAAATATTCCTTTTCTTTTTTTCTTGTAGGAAAAAGAAAGCTTGCATTAGACCTTGCTTTTAATTAACAACATGTAGTTAAACTAATATTGGTTCATTAGGTAGAATGAGAACTTGTGCCGATGGGAAGTTTCAAAGGGAGAAAGTACCGATCTGATACGGGTTGACCAGAAAGCATCGTTTCTCAAGCAGCTTAGAAGGGGGAAGGCTGGGCAATTTATTTAGATCGTTAACCTTGGGAAATAAAACTAGAGCCCAAAGCAGGGTTTGTAAAAGGCTGCCTCGTCCACTCAGGGATGCTTTGCTTCCCAGCGGAAAAGGGAAGGTGGCGGAAAAGGCAGGGCATCCGACAGTGTCTTGCTGCCCCTGGGTGGTATGTGCCCCCTTCCAGCATCACCTGCCTCTTGGTGGAGCTGGTTGGGGTTTGCTGTGCATTAGAACACACCCTGTCTGTGCTCAGACGTGCTGATCTTTCCTTCGTTTGGGATGGTTTATGAGCTAAACTGGTAAAGAAACTGCCTGCCAGTGCAGGAGATGAGGGCCCGATCTTTGGGTCAGGAAGCTCCCGTAGAGAAGGAAATGACAACCTGCTCCAGTAGTCTTTCCTGGCAAATCCCATGGTCAGAGGAGCCTGGTGGGCTATGGTCCATGGGGTCACTGTCTAGACACGACTGAACACACACCCGCACACCACATTGATCAGTCTGTACAGAAAAACCTCGATAAGGATTTGTGTCTATAGCAACGGAACAGCAATTTGATCATCAGAAATCCCAGGCAGATCTACCCAAAGGGAAAGTAAAGGGTACAGGTAGACAAGCGGTGATCCGGCCTTTCCTGGGGGATGCAGGGTGGTGAGGGTGGCGTGGCAGGTTAGGGGGTGGCGCAGCTCAGGTTTATTGCTTTATTGGCTCATGTGCTCAGAATGTTAAAGCCTGACATTTTAAAAGTGTGTTTTTCAACTTTTGGAAATATTTTATATTTCCTGGAGATTCGCAAAGATGGCACAGATCATTCCTAGATACCCCTCCCCAGGCCCTTCTATTGTTGATAGCTGACATCATCTGGTACCTTTATCAAAACTAAGAAACCAACGTGAGTGGTTTCCTCAGACTTTCTTCAGGTATCTCCAGTTTGTCCAGAAGTCTTTGTGTTTTTCACGATGTTGTTCAGTCATTCAGTCGTGTCTGACTCTTTGTAACCCCATGGACTGCAGCACGCCAGGGTTCCCTGTCCATCACCAGCTCCTGGAGCTTTCTCAAACTCATGTCCATCGAGTCGATGATACCATCCAGCCATCTCATCCTCTGTCGTCCCCTTCTTCTCCTGCCTTCAGTCCTGCCCGACATCAGGCTCTTTTCTAGTGAGTCGGCTCTTTGCATCAGGAAGCCAGAGTATCATGACCTTGACAATTTTGAAGAGTACTGGTCTGTCCTTGATTAGGGCTTCTCTGAGTTAGACCGATGTGGAGGGTTTGGAGAAGGACATGGCAGACTGGAATGTCCTTCTCATTCTGTCATGTTGGGGGGTCATGCCATCAATGTGACTTGTCACTGGTGAAATTAACCTGGTACCAGAGTTGGATTTTTAAGTGGCTGCTTTCCATTTTCAGGTCAGGGACCTGATGGGGGCGGGGGATGCTGTCTGAGAGTTGAGTCAAACAGCACATCCTCAAAAAGGAGAGGGACATCAGATCTGGGGCAAGGAGGCAAATCTGATGAGAGCTAGGAGGATCCCATTCCACTCCTGGCCTTCACAGAGCACTGGAAGCAGTTAGACAACAGGAAAAGATACGCGAAGTAATCGTGTTCTGACATTGGACCCTGAATGTTCACAGACACTTTTGGTGTGATACTCAAAAACTGGGAAAACTCAGTGTCTTTCCTCAAGTGAATGGATACATGAGGAGTGGTGGGTTCACCCAATGGAATACTCCTCAGCCACAGAAACGCTACATGGGGACTCCCAGCATCACTCTGAATGAGGGAAGCCAGGCACAATGGAACACGTACTGTGTGATTCCATTCACGGTAAAGCCCAGAGCAGGACTAGTCAACAGTGACAGGGCTGGCCACAAAGGGGCACAAGAACACTCTTTAGGATGTTATATTTGATGGGATGGCGGTTATATGGGTCTATACGTTTGTCAGTGCTCAGCATGGATACAATTTATTTTACATAAATTATACCTTCAGATGCTGATGTAAGAAGAAAGTAAATAAGGATAGTGTCAGGAAAGTAATTTTGAACCCAAGTTTTAGAGATAGGAGAGGGGATGACCACAGGAGTGGAGGTCAGTATCTGGGAAGGTCAAAGGCAAGATGAAAAGGGGTAAGGAGGGGTTCACCGGGAGAAGTTCAGACCAGGAATGTGAACCCCTCCAAGGGTGCTAAGGCCCCACTGGAGGTGGTGTCCAGGGCAGTGACTTATAGACCTGGCCTCCCTAGTTCTGCTTCCTAATCCTAGCCAGGTCTCCCCAGGGTCCTCTCTCACAGCACTCGGTATTCAACTAGTCTGTATCCCTGAGTTGACGGTGCTATTGTTTTGGTCAACTTAAAAATACAAACTAGAAGTACAGATATAAAGTCAAATGGCTATTTACATTTAATTCATTTAGTTTGGATGGCAATTTCAATGTGTATGTAAAAGAATATGTTATTTTAGAATGTGGCTTTTTTCTCACATGCCCATTTCATGGAACAGTTTCGTCTGGACCCTGTGTCTGTGTGTGGCATCTCTGTCTCTACCCATCTTTTCCTCAGTTGCCCAGATCAGTTATTCTGTTAGTGAGCACTGCCTTATGCTCACGCTAGTGGGGACCCATTTGTCTCAAGACTGGCCGGCCCTGGACATGGCTGCCAGGTAGGGTGGTGGTGGGGGAGTTAGTTTGCCATTGGCTGGTGGCAGATTGAGCACAGCAGGGCTGGAGAGTCTAGCCACCCTTGTAGAAGGGTTCCCACTCCCCTCAACTGTATGTAACATACCCTTAAAGCATCCTGCAAGAAGGGCCTCTCTGGCCAGTAAATGTGGCCCAACTGGTAGTCGCCGGAGGGGAGGAAGGTGGGAGAATGGATAAAACAGGCCAAGGGAATTTGGAAGTAGAAGCATCCAGCTATAAACTAAGTCAGTCATGGGGGTGTAATATACATATAAGGGCTATAGTCAATAATATTGTGGCAACAGTATGATGACAAGTGGCGACTGGATTTATTGTGGCAGTCATTTCATAATGTATAGAAATAGTGAATTGCTATGTTGTGTATCTGAAACTAATATAATGTGGTATGTTAATTCTAACTCAAGAAAATTGGCCAGATAGATCACTTTCAGGTTTGGCCACCCAGAGGAAGTTTGTACACATGGCCTGTGAAGCCTGAAGCTCTCTTGGCAACTACTTCCAGAATTAGTTTCTAAGTTTCCTCTAAAAAAGCCAGGGCCATGGGAAGAGCCCAGGGCTCCCTTGTGGCCTGTTAACTTACAGCTAACTAACTAAACTTGATTTTCTGGAAGTCAGAATACTCCGAAGAGGCTGTAGATGGAGTCCTGTGCTTTGGGGTCATAACCTTTCTGAATTAGTTATTTCAAGACAACTAAAAATTGAGTAAAAAAAAAAAAAACCACTCAATATTAGTATAATCTTTGTTTAAAAAATCTGGTTTTGGATATTGAAATCAGTTAACCATGTAGGGAATTTCAAAGGGTTGCAAATATGGGGCCAGGAGACTTAAGTATAATGTAACTAGGACTGTAAAGAAAGTTACGCTAGATAGATGCATACTTTTACAATGGTTGGAATTCTACCAGAGGGCTCACACCCCTGATAACAATAGCTATTGTGTTCATTAATTGCTCCCTCTCCTTTTAAGTAAACACTCTGTCCTGGGCAGTTTGTTATGACCTGGGGATAAAATAGTTGACACAGCAGTCTTGTATCCCCTTGAAATGACTTAGTTATGAGTGGGTTTCAAATTGTTGACATAGCAGTCTTGAAGCCCCTTGAAATGATTTAGTTATGAATGGATTTCTAGATCTGACACTTCCTCCTCCATCTGCCTGGCAGACTCCTACTCATCCTTTGAAAACCTAGTTGAAGCACCGCTTATTTTTGTGCAGTTTTCCCTGACATCTCCTCACCACTCTTCCCCAGGCCCTGATAGAGAATTAACCCCTCTCTGCTCTATGCTATGCTGTACCTCTTAAGTGCTCCGTTTTCCATGCTGAATTGCAATGATTTTATATGTGTCTCTCTTTCTTCCACTAGACTAAGAGCATCTTTGGGAACAAACTGTGTTTTTTCCATTTCTGCATCACATAGTTAGCACTCAGAAAATGTGCAATGGCATTCTAAGCAAATTCAACCTGTAATCACTTATGCTTGAAGCTTGTTTCTAGGAACTAAAGGGTCACCTGCTACTGCTGCTAAGTTGCTTCAGTCGTGTCCAACTCTGTGTGACCCCATAGACAGCTTCCCACCAAGCTCCCCCATCCCTGGGACTCTCCAGGCAAGAACACTGGAGTGAGTTGCCATTTCCTTCTCCAATGCATGAAAGTGAAAAGTGAAAGGGAAGTCGCTCAGTCGTGTCTGACTCTTAGCGACCCCATGGACTGCAGCCCACCAGGCTCCTCCATCCATGGGGTTTTCCAGGCAGGAGTACCGGAGTAGGGTGCCATTGCCTTCTCCAAAAAGGGTCACCTAGGAGACTGGAATTCCACCTGTTGATTCCACTTCTCATACCCACACTGAGTATTCAGAGGTCCCTTAAGCCAGTTGTCCTTTGCTACTCCAAGCAAGGAGCTTCCCTGGTGGCTCAGTGGTAAAGAATCCACCTGCCAATGTGGGAGATGTGGGTTTGATCCCTGGGTCAGGAAGATCCCCTGGAAGAGGAAAGGACAACGCATTCCAGTATGCTTGCCTGCGAAATCCCACGGACAGAGGAGCCTGGCGGGCTACAGTCCATGGGTTTGCAAAAGAACTGAATGCTACTCAGAGACTAAACAACAAAGAACAACAAGTCCATCCCCAACCAAGGTGTTGGTCAGATCAGTTGCTCTCCACTCTAGTTGCCTTCCCCAGTGTGCATTCCTTGAGAATCTGCTGCTTTGCCCACTCCTTGCGGCTGGAGAGTTATCTCCTTTTATTCGCACCAGAATCTCAGTGGTGTAGACAAGGCCTGTCATTCCTAACTGAGCTCAAAGAGATCGAGTCATTTGCCCAAGTTATCTATTTAGCAAGTGGAAAGTAGGAACTCAGAGTTGGGTTTTCTGATCCCAAATCTAAACCTAACATATTTTTCAGAATGTGAGGGCTCCCTTGTCTATGTGTCCAGAGCTATGCTATGTGTTATAGAGGAGATTAAGAACATGTTCATTTCCTAGAGGAACAAATGGGCACCTTTGTAAAAATGCAGAGACAATATAGAGTCAGCTTGGAGAATAGGGGAGACAGAAGAGGAAGAAACGCAGCTCCTGATGGTGAGGGGTGGGCCTGGCAGCCCCAGCTAGTCCTTGGTGCTCTCCTTTTGAACAATTTCACAAAAGAATTACATTGGACAAGGCCACTCTGTGGCTGAAATGGAGCAAGATAAACATGAGACCATTCCATAATTGTGTCTGAGCACAAAGCAAGACCCCTGTCAAGGCCATACAAATGGCTAAGCATCTTTATTTCCTACCTTACGGGCATGACTTCTGTTTCTTTATCAGTTATAGCTTTCAGTTCAGCTCAGTTCATTTCAGTCACTCAGTCGTGTCCGACTATTTGCGACCCCATGAACCGCAGCATGCCAGGCCTCCCTGTCTGTCACTAACTCCTGGAGTCCACCCAAACCCATGTCCACTGAGTCGGTGATGCCATCCAACCAATCTCATCCTCTGTCATCCCCTTCTCCTCCTGCCTTCAATCTTTCCCAGCATTAGGGTCTTTTCCAATGANTTTTCTAAAACCAGCTTGAACATCTGGAAGTTCACGGTTCACATATTGCTGAAGCCTGGCTTGGAGAATTTTGAGCATTATTTTACTAGCGTGTGAGATGAGTGCAACTGTGTGGTAGTTTGAGCATTTGTTGGCATTGCCTTTCTTTGGGATTGGAATGAAAACGGACTTTTTCCAGTCCTATGGCCATTGCTGAGTTTCCCAAATTTGCTGGCATATTGAGTGCAGCACTTTCACAGAGTCGTCTTTCAGGATTTGAAATGGCTCAACTGGTATTCCATCACCTCCAATAGCTTTGTTCATAGCGATGCTTTCTAAGGCCCACTTGACTTCACATTCCAGGATGTCTGGCTCTAGGTGAGTAATCACATCATCGTGATTATCTGGGTCATGAAGATCTTTTTTGTACAGTTCTTCTGTGTATTCTTGTCACCTCTTCTTAACATCTTCTGCTTCTGTTAGGTCCCTACCATTTCTGTCCTTTATTGTTCCCATCTTTGCATGAAATGTTCCCTTGGTATCTCTCATTTCCTTGAAGAGATCTCTAGTTTTTCCCATTCCCATTTCCCATTCAAGCTCTATTTCTTTGCATTGATCACTGAGGAAGGCTTTCTTATCTCTCCTTGCTATTCTTTGGAATTCTGCATTCAAATGGGTATATCTTTCCTTTTCTCCTTTGCTTTTCACTTCCCTTCTTTTCACAGCTATTTGTAAGGCGTCCTCAGACAGCCATCTTGCTTTTTTGCATTTCTTTTTCTTGGGGATGGTCTTGATTCCTGTCTCCTGTACAATGTCATGAACCTCATTCCATAGTTCATCAGGCACTCTCTCTATCAGATCTAGTCCCTTAAATCTATTTCTCACTTCCACTGTATAGTCATAAGGGATTTGATTTAGGTCATACCTGAATGGTCTAGTGGTTTTCTCCACTTTCTTCAATTTCAGTCTGAATTTGGCAATAAGGAGCTCATGATCTGAGCCACAGTCAGCTCCTGGTCTTGTTTTTGCTGAATGTATAGAGCTTCTCCATCTTTGGCTGCAAAGAATTTAATCAATCTGATTTCGGTATTGATCATCTGGTGATGTCCATGTGTAGAGTCTTCTCTTGTGTTGTTGGAAGAGGATGTTTGCTATGACCAGTGCGTTCTCTTGGCACAACTCCATTAGCCTTCATTCTGTACTCCAAAGTTATAACTTTAGTCTTACTTTGTTCCTCTGAATTTCTAGATAAGATTCATTAAGACACCAGTCATGGAATTATCTCATGCAAAGTTCAACACATCCAATCCAGAGCAAAGCCCTGCTCCCTTGAAACCTCCCACACATCCCCCACCACCAGCCCCAGTTCCACAGTGAGTTCTTGCTAACAGTCTCTTGCTGAGATGCCCCATGTTCTCCTTGGTGTATCACTGCCACCCGCCATCCCCTCCCACCCCACCTCAGTGCAGTGGGTCAATAAACATACTTTTGTCTGATGAAAGTGTGTTCCTGATGGTCCTTGACGCATGGGCATCAGCAAATGGAATAAGACTTGGTAGGACGTGCTCAAGAAACACCGAATGAGTGATCCAGATCCTTGTGAATCAAAGGATGCTACAGAAGACTTTGGGAAATCTTTGAATTCCAGTTTCCCCTGTTGGTCTTTTCTCTTCCTTTCTGAAGAAGCTGAGACCCTCTACTTCTTCTTCCTGTTAGTCAAGGACAGGGTGGAGAGCAGTATTCTCAACCTTGGCTACACTTTGGAACCACTTGGGTAGCTTTTGAAAACACAGACATCTGCTTCCCAGCTCCAGAGATCCTAGTTTAAATTATGCAGGGTGTGGCCTGGGGCATGAATTTAAACTCCTAGGTGGGCTTCCCTGGTAGATCAGATGGTAAAGAATCTGCTTGCAAGGCAGCAGACTTAGGTTCGATCTCTGGCCCATGGACTTGCAAAGAGTTGAACACAACTGAGCAACTAACACTGTCCCGCTTTCAAAGGTGAGGCCAATATGCAGACAAATTTGAGAGGGGCTGGTAGAGTGATGTGTGTGTGTGTCTAGAACAGAGTAAGAGGATGTGAATGTGTGCTTGACAATGAGTGCTATGCATGTGTTTGTAACATTGTATGTGACAGAGTGGGAAAGCGCTTCTGTGTATTGTGTAACATGAGGCTGTATGTGTGTGTGCCATGGTGTGCCGTGTGTCTCTGTATGGGCCTGTGCCCTGTCTGTGCAGCTCTCTGGGAGACCGGAGCATCATCTGACTGTGGAGGCCCATTGCACCTGCAGGTGATTATGGGGAAGTCAGTGGAGGGTGTCTGTGCCAGGCTCATTGGCAGTGGGGAGGCCTTGCTAATTGGGGAACTGGGTGGAGGTAGGAGTCCCAGCTAGCGAGGCAGTTCCTTGAGCAGCTGGTGAGAGCCTCTGAAACCCAGCAGTGTGGCAGTCGGGTACCCATATGCGGAAGCTGTTCTTACGATTCATGTCCAGGTTTAATGACTTGGCAGGAAGGCATCGGGAAAAGACAGATAGCAGGATTCTTCTTTCTTTAAAAACTCATTTCTCCAGGTAATTTTGTTTCGACTAGTGGTTCTCAAACTTTTGAATGCATCAGAGTTGGCTGAAAAGCGTGTTAAAACACAGCTTCCTGGGTCCCCATCCTAGAGTTTCTGTACATCTAGGGAGAGATCTGAGAGCTTGCATTTCTTTTATCTTTTGGAAAATATTTATTTATTTACTTGGGGCTTCCCAGTGGCCGTAGTGGTAAAGAATCTGCCTGCCAAGTGGGAGACACACATTCAATTCATGGGTTGAAAAGATCCTTCGGAGTAGGAAATGACAACCTCACTCCAGTATTCTTGCCTGGAAAATTCCATGGACCGAGGAGCCTAGCAGGCTACAGTCCATGGGGCTGCAGAGAGTCAGACATGACTGAGCAGCTGAGCACACATACACATTTATTTATTTGGCTATGTTGGGTCTTAACTGCAGGATGCAGGATCTTAATTGTCACATGGGGTCTTTCCTTGTGGCTCACAGACTGTCTAGTTGTGGCGTGCGGGCTCAGTGTTGCAGAGTGCAGGCTTAGTTGCTTTGCAGCATGTGGGAATCTTAGTCGCCTGACCAGGGATCAAAACCACCTCCCCTGCACTGCAGGGTGGATTCTTAACCACTGGACCACCAGGGAAGTCCCGAACTTGCATTTGTAACACATTCCCAGGTGCTGCTGGTCCGGGGATCACCACCTTCAGAACCACTGGTTCTGACGTTTCTCCAGGTGACTGTTCACGGAAGCCAGCTGTGAAGTTTAAGAAAAATCCTTTTTCTAGTCCTTATCATGGACTGTTTTAATACGAATCTGTGTGCATATGTGTGTGTGTGTCCCAAGTAATGGGAAGTTTCAAAAATCCCCAGCTGATTCTAATATTCGGCCAGGGCTGAAAAGCCTGGCATGTAAGCTTCATGAAGGTGTATGTTTCTATTTCTGTTTTGTTCACTGGTATGTCTCCAAGTGCCTCAGCATTGCCTGTCTCCCAGTAGATGCCCAATAAACATTTGCTGAATGAATGATATTACTCACCAGGTACCTTCTCTCCAAGACTAAGAGTTACCTGTTAATTCAACAGTATCTGAGTACCTCCTGTAGGTAAGGAAGTGTTAGAGTACAGTTTCTTGCTCCATACTGAGGTTCATGACTTGCTGGCAACTTTTGTGAAGGGCGTACAAAAGTTGAATAGCCTGGGTCTTCTAAAGCTCCAGAGTTCAGAATGTTCATGACCAAGACCCAAATTTTAAGCTTAATCCTTTAGCTTTCAGGGAAGGAAAAAAAAAATAGTGATGAAGAGAGAAGAAGAGAGAATGGGCTGGCCACCATCAGCCACTCAGCTGCGTCATCCCAAGCACCCTGGTCCCAGTGACAGGGATAAGCTACTTCCAGTTCAGAATTCCTCCTGAGAAGGTGGATAAGACACATGTCATCATGACACCCTTGCTGTCAGGGCTAATGCTGCACATCTGGATTCCTAGTTAGAGCTCAGAGCTCTTTTATCATCATTTATTCTGTTTATTCCTTACCTCATGTATTCATAACTAGATCTTGATGGTGCTGGATTGTTAGGAAAAGGGACAAATCTAAGAAGGAGGTGCTATATTGGGACTCTCTTTTTTAATGAGAATGTTTCCTCCCGTATATTCATTCAGCGAATATTATTGAGTGTTTGTAATGGGCCAGACTTTAGGGGGCAGGGAGCGTAAGCAAGACAGCACGTTCTGGAAGACTGTGATGATGGAGGTGTTTTATATCTATGCTGTCCACTGTCCCTGGTGATGGCTACGAGTCACTTGCAGCTCTTGGGCACTTGAAATGTGAATTGTTTGTCCAAGAAATAGACTTTTATTTTGTCTTACCTGGCTTCCCTGATGGCTCAAGTGGTAAAGAATCTTCCTAGAAAGCTGGAGACAAGAGCTTGATCCTTGCGTTAAGAAGATCCTGTGGAGAAGGAAATGGCTATCCACTCCAGTATTTGTCTTATCTGAATTAATTAATTATTAATTTTTTTTCTTGATGTGGACCATTTTTATTATTTATTCTTCTCGGATCTTTTAAAATGTATTTAATTTTTATTTTATATTGGGGTACAGTTGATTTATAACGCTGTGTTAGTTTCAGGTGTGCAGCAAAATGGTTCAGTTATGCATACGCATATATCCATTCTTTATCAGATTCTTTGCCTACATAGCTTATTACAGAGCACTGAGTAGAGTTCTCTGGGCTACATAGTAGGTCCTTGTTGATTACTTAGTTTTTTAAAAAGTTATTCTTAATTGGAAGACAATCACTTTACAATATTGTGTTGGTTTCTGCTGATGTGGACCATTTTTAAAGTCTATATTGAATTTCTTGCAATATTGTTTCTGTTATTTATGTTCCGTCTTTTTTTTTTTGGCCCTGAGGCATGTGGGATCCTATTTCCAGGGGTTAAACCTGTACCCCCTGCACTGGAGGTGAAGTCCTAATCACTGGACCACCAGAAAAGTCTCTGAATTAATTTATACTTAAATTTCAAAGTATGTGTGTATGCTCAGTTGCTCAGTCATGTCCAACTCTTTGCAAACTCATGGACTATAGCCTGCCAGGTTCCTTTGTCCACGGAATTTGCTATTTAAAATGACTGATAACTGATAAGGACCTACTGTATAGTTTAGAGAATTCTACTCAATACTCTGTAATGACCTATATGGGGAAAAAAATCTAAAAAGGAGTGGATATATGTACAACTGATTCACTTACTGTACATCTGAAACTAACACAACATTGTAAATCAGCTTTATGCTAATAAACAATTTTTAGAAAGTGACTACCATATTCAACAAGACAGGGCTGGTGCATGAGAATGGCATATCTTCTGAATATACAATGACAGTATTTATTATATGCTTTGAAATAGAAATGTAAAAAGTGCTCTGAGAGCTTATATCAGAGGCATCGGACCTCACGTAGGGGAAGAGGAAGGCTTCCCTGGCGAAGAGGTGTTTGAGATCTTGAGAATCTCCTCAACTTCTCCTCCATGGGGCCCTCCAATATATTAGGGGAGGGGTCAGATGCTGCTTTGCTCTACGTCCCTTTAATTGTCCTTGCTTTCTTCTCTTTCTAGGACAACTCCTATCACCTCATTGTTAGCTTGTTTGCCCCTGGAAAAACATCCCCATGCAAATATACCCATCAGAGGAGCCCTGAGCCTGCCAACACAAACATTTCATCACCATATTCAGGTAAGTAAAGATACTTCACCATATTATTATTTAGATGTTGTCACAGGATATATGCAATTTGTGTTCTGTTTTTTCAACCTACCATAATGTGAATATATTCTCATGTTATTAAAAATTCTTCCTAATTGTATTTTTTGCTGGCTATCAGAATTTTCCATCCTGTGGCTATATACCATAATATATGTCATCAACTTCTTACCTTCAGCATTTGGGCACTATTTTCTTTTATTGCTGTTATAAATAATGCTGTGATGAACATTCTTGGGCGGAAATCTGTGTTTACATTTCTGATTATTTGCTTAGGATAATTTCTTATAGGAGAGGAGGACTGCTGAATCGAAAGTTATAAGGGTTTTGATTTTAAGGGTTTTCAAACCATATTGCAAAATTGCTTTCTAGAGTTTGTATCAATTAATCATCCTTCATCAATGAAAGAGAATTACAGTGTATTCTGAGGTTCTCTTAAAATCATATCAAACATGTCTACATGTTGCTACAGAGGCTTTATAACCATCATTTGTTATGCGTGAAGCTTGACTGCAGTGATGTGCTGCAGTCATCCTCTCTCAGAAGAGGTTGCTAATTGATGCTGTTCCTGCTGAGCTCTTTCTGGTCCTGCCAAATGGAGCGCCTCCATCAAGTCACAGCTGTTTGGAATCCATCTGGCTCTCCAGGGCTCTTCTGTCAACTTTCCATGTCCACAGGTAGCGTTTCTTAAGCACATACTTTCCCTTGAATGATATTTCAAAAAGTGGGGGTTTCTTGGAGCAGAATCCAACCCACGTTGGCGACATGGGTCTTTGGCTAGGACAAAAGGTATCTCAACTAGGGCATTCATTCTGCCTGGCGCTGGTTGAAGTGGATGAGAACTGGAATGGGGGTCAGAAGATTTGGGATGAGACTGGACATTTTTTGGTGACATCTTGTGTGCTGTGGCTACCAGTTGGGGATTTTCTGGTTTCAGTGGACCGAGACTTCACTCCTGCTTCTTAAAAAGAATAATTCACTGTGTCATGTAAATGAAGATATCAGGGATGTTAGTTTCAGGTATGGCTGGATCCAGGGTTTCTACTAATGCTACAGCCTTGATTTTGCTCTCCAATATCTTCATTCTGTATATCTCTATATTGTTTCAATTCTCAGAACATTCTTCTTATAGAGGATCACAAACGTTCTCAAATACCCTAGTACAAGAGTCAACAAATCATGACCCAGGGTCAAATACGGTCCACTGCCTAGTTTTTTAAACTAACTACTGGGACAAAGCATGCATATATATATATATATATATATATACACACACACATATATGGTTTATGGCTACTTCTATTCTAGAACAGCAGAGAGTTCAGTAACTATGACAGAGACTATTTTTGGCTTCAGAGCCTAAAATATTTACTATCTGGCCCTTTACAGAGAATTTTTGCTGATACTAATCCTCAGTCTCAAAAATTTATCCATACTTGATCAATTATTAGCTCCCCAGCCATCCTTGGTTTCATACCATAGTTTTTTCCTAACCTCTTGAATCCAGAGGCCTGTTCTTCTAACTGGCTCAGGCAATACTCATTCTATACTATTTCTCTTAGTTCCACCTACCACAAGAGAGGGCATGTGTAGTCTTGTTCCTACTCTTGATCATACTTCCCAGCTCCTTCCAGTCAGGAGGAAAGGGCATCTAGACTGTTCTCTCACCCCAGGGCATCCCAGTTGTCCTCCCCTGTTATGAGGCAGCTTCAGCTATGAGTATACCATGCCTGCAGGAGTCTAAATACTTCTTATTCATGAGGATGTTGAGTTCCTAAAAAATGGCCCATGGTGTCTGTCTTTGAATCTGATACATGGCTTTGGAGGTTGCTTAGATCAGTGATTTTTCAAACCCCATTCATGAATCAGACAAAAGTAGATTCCTTTTTTATTATTACTATTTTGAGTGAAGTTCAACAGAGAAAAAAAAAGGTAAAATAAGTGTTTGAGGTGTGTGTGTTAAAGTCGTTAGAATCTTAACTGCCCTTCAATCTCATTTCCCTTTCCCCAGAAGTCCCTTAACTATAACTCTAGTGTTAAACCTGACACCAGCCTTAACCCTAACTTAACGCTACTCTTCCTGGTGGCTCAGACAGTAAAGCATCTGCCTGCAATGCAGGAGACCCGGGTTAGATTCCTGGGTTGGTAAGATCCCCTGGACAAGGAAATGGCAATCCACTCCAGCACTCTTGCCTGGAAAATCCCATGGACGGAGGAGCCTGATAGGCTACAGTCTATGGGGTTGCAAAGAGTTGGACACAACTGAGCTCCTTCACTTCACTTCACTTCAACCCTACTCTTACCTACTCTAACATTACCTATTCTTATCTACTCAAACATTACCCACATCTAACCTACCCTTATGGAGAAGGCAATGTCACCCCACTCCAGTACTCTTGCCTGGAAAATCCCATGGGCAGAGGAGCCTGGTAGGCTTCAGTCCATGGGGTCGCTAAGAGTCGGACACGACTGAGTGACTTCACTCTCATCTTTCACTTTCTTGCATTGGAGAAGGAAATGGCAACCCACTCCAGTGTTCTTGCCTGGAGAATCCCAGGGACGGGGGAGCCTGCTGGGCTGCCGTCTACAGGGTCGCACAGAGTCGGACATGACTGAAGTGACTTAGCAACAGCAGCAACCTACCCTTAACATTAACCTTGATCCAAGCTCAAAACCTTAACCCTAAACCTAAATCTTTTTAAAAAAATATTTGTTTCTAATTGATGGCTAATTGCTTTACAGAACTAAACCTAAATCTTAACCCTAACCTTCATTCTCAAATTTGAGTTTGATAGTGATGGTCTTAGAATAATTTCATTAGCCATGTTATTCAGTGGAATTTCCTGGTAATTTTGCACTGAAAGAAGTTAGTCAGAAGTTACATAAAAAAGGAGGGATGAGAAGAGTCATATTTTCAATTAAAAAGGAAGTGCATTGATTGCTGGAAAAGCTTAGAGTTTCCACAGACACTCTCAGGTAAATAACAGGCATGTTCCCTTTACATCAAGATGAAGATTTCCCTTCTGCCTCACTCTCAGACCATGTGTAGAGTCCTTATGTTGGGGAGAAGTGTCTGTGTTTTGGGTCATGTTGGATTGGAAGGTTATTTACCTGAATCTCAATTAACACTGGTAGGACTACTTCCCGAAATTCATGGTTCTCTCCCGAAATCCAGGGTCAACGAAATCCATGTAAATGGAAACTATAGGAAAGGAAAGAATATATTTGAGAAGGTAGAATAAAGGAGAGAAAGCGGATGGGAAGGGTGAGAAGAAAGGATGGGAAATAAAGAAAGAGAGACTCTGAGTCCCAGTCACTAATCTCATGCTGCAGGCTGGTCAGATGAGCCCTCTGCTTTCAGTTCTTCAGTGATTGTGCATGTCAGGATAAAGGCCAGGCTGCTTGCCAGCACACGTAGTGACCATCATCTTGTACCACCCTAGTCTGGAATCCTGTATTTCAGTGCTACCCATTTATATGAAGTTTCCCCAATGTCAGAGAAGGCAATGGCACCCCACTCCAGTACTCTTGCCTGGAAAATCCCATGGATGGAGGAGCCTGGTAGGCTGCAGTCCGTGGGGTCGCTAGGAGTCGGACACGACTGAGCGACTTCACTTTTACTTTTCACTTTCATGCTTTGGAGAAGGAAATGGCAACCCACTCCAGTGTTCTTGCCTGGAGAATCCCAGGGATGGGGGAGCCTGGTGGGCTGCCATCTCTGGGGTTGCACAGAGTCAGACACGACTGAGGTGACTTAGCAGTTAGCAGTTCCCGAATGTACCATGCTGTCATATTTCTGTTTGTCCATGCTGTTCTCTCTTTCTGGAATGCTCTTACTCTTTTTATCTGTCTGGGTAGATTCTCCATTTGGCTCCCTCTGACCCCCCTCCATGCTCCTTTGCTGTGCCCCAGGCTCACATCAATCATAGCACTCTTTCCTTCATTTAGCAAGGTCTACTCTGTGCCAGGTGCTATGTTCAGTTCAGTTCAGTTGCTCAGTCGTGTCTGACTCTTTGTGACCACATGAAGCGCAGATGCCAGGCCTCCCTGTCCATCACCAACTCCCAGAGTTCACTCAGACTCACGTCCATTGAGTCAGTGATGCCAGCCAGCCATCTCATCCTCTGTCATCCCCTTCTCCTCCTGCCCCCAATCCCTCCCAGCATCAGAGTCTTTTCCAATGAGTCAACTCTTCACATGAGGTGGCCAAAGTACTGGACTTTCAGCTTTAGCATCATTCCTTCCAAAGAAATCCCAGGGCTGATCTCCTTCACAATGGACTGGTTGGATCTCCTTGCAGTCCAAGGGACTCTCAAGAGTTTTCTCCAACACCACAGTTCAAAAGCATCAATTCTTCTGTGCTCAGTCTTCTTCACAGTCCAACTCTTGCATCCATACGTGACCACAGGGAAAACCACAGCCTTGACTAGACAGACCTTAGTCGGCAATGTCTCTGCTTTTGAATATTCTGTCTAGGTTGGTCATAGCTTTCCTTCCAAGGAGTAAGCGTCTTTTAACTTCACGGCTGCGGTCACCATCTGCAGTGATTTTGGAGCCCAGAAAAATAAAGTCTGACACTGTTTCCACTGTTTCCCTATCTATTTCCCATGAAGTGATGGGACCAGATGCCATGATCTTCGTTTTCTGAATGTTGAGCTTTAAGCCAAATTTTTCACTCTCCATTTCACCTTCNTTTTTGTACAGTTCTTCTGTGTATTCTTGCCACCTCTTCTTAATATCTTCTACTTCCGTTAGGTCCATAGCATTTCTGTCCTTTATTGAGCCCATCTTTGCATGAAATCTTCCCTGAACAGTCAGTATCTCAGGAGAAGGAAATGGCAACCCACTCCAGTATTCTTGCCTGGAAAAATCCCATGGACAGAGGAGCTTGGTGTGTTATAATCTATGGAGTCAGAGTCACAAGGAGTAGGATACAACTGAGCTCCTGAGCATATACCATCTCAATTCCAAGTAGTTGTGGAAAGAGATAAGTCACCAGGAAGTTACCCAACCACACCGTGATATGGGATATTCAAGGGTGTTAGGCTCCTGGAGGAAGGCAGCGCCTCCAAGCCTGGGGCTGAGTGTTCTATGAGGGTGAGCAGCATAATGAAAGAGTGTGAAGAGAGAAAGACCTTGAAACCTGGAAGGTGTGAAAGCAGTTTAGGAAGATTTAGTCTGTGGGGAGAGTTAGGCAGGAGCCAGATCATAAAGGGCTTTGCCAGCTGTATTAAATATTTGGATTCTATCCTTAGAATTGCAAGAAAACCACTGAAAATATCAAGCAGAAGGTTCACACAATAATAATGTACCTTGGCTATATTTGTTTTATTTTCTTGTTGTCTCCTACACTAATAATAATCTCAGCTAATGTTACTGGAGGATGCCATAAGAAAAATATTTAACTCTTCATAAAGATTATCTCAGTTGAGGCTTGTCCAGAATCACTGCAGAGTTCTCCAAAAATCGCTGCAAACAGTGACTATAGCCTTGAATTAAAAGATTCTTGCTCCTTGAATGGAAAGGTATAACAAACCTAGACAGTGTATTAAAAAGTGAAGACATCACTTTGCTGACAAAGGTAAGTATAGGCAAAACTATGGTTTTTCCAGTAGTCACATATGGATATAAGAGTTGGACCATAAAGAAGGCTGAGTGCCAAGAATTGATGCCTTCAAACTGTGGTGCTGGAGAAGACTCTTGAGAGTGCCTTGGACTGCAAGGAAATCAAACCAGTCAATCCTAAAGGAAATCAACCACGAATACTCATTGGAAGGACTGATGGTGAAGCTCCAATACTTTGGCCATGTGATGCAAAGAACTGACTCATTGGAAAAGCCCATGATGCTGGGAAAGATTCAAGGCAAAAGGAGAAGAGGGTGGCAGAGGATGAGATGGTTGGAGGGCATCACCAGCTCAATGGACATGAGTTTAAGCAAACTCCTAGAGATAGTTTGAAGGACAGGAAGCCTGGTGTGCCGCAGTCCATAGAGTTGCAAAGAGCTGGACACGACTTAGCGACTCAACAACAAAGCTTGTCACTATAAGATAGGTACTGCTGTATAAGATTATCATTTCATCAAAAAGAGATTCAGAGAGATTAATTAACTTGTTAAATGCTTCTAACCATTAGAATAATTCCACACTTCTTAATTATCTAAATTGAGATATTCATAGTAGCTACTTGAGAGAACTCAGAGTATATTTACTTGTGGGATCTTGTTCATCCACGTGATATTCTTAGAACTCTTGAAAAAGTGTAGTTTCCATTTCACGAATGATGACATCGAGGAGGTGATTTGGCCAGGTACTCCCAGGTGAGGTCTCAGTCTGTTTGGACACTCAGCTCTTGTGGACTGACCCTATATTTCGTTAGTCTTCATGGTTTTGGCTCCAGTGCACAGAAAGTGTCTGGCTATAAAGGCTATGGTGAGCACATGTCTATATGACTCTACACACAGGACTGAAACAATAAGGTTCTTTTCCCATGCTTGGGTGAGGAGCATGCTGGAAAATGAGGTGGAAGGGAGATCCCATCTCCATTGATGTACCTGATGTTCCTCCAGTCAGGAAGCGGGTATCTGTTCTAGTTGGAGGAACAAAGTACCTTAGGTTTGGATTTGTGAGACCTGGTCATCTCTGAGTTGTAGTGGCTGCTTTAAGGAAATTCTCCTCTTCTTTTAATTCCTGCTTCCTTTTTCTGGTTTCCTTCCTCTTTCTACTGTTTCTTCTTTCTTCCTCTCCTTCACCTGTACCAATGTCATCAACACGCACAAACACGGCCGCGTGACAAAGACTGTTCATCGTGGTCTCACCATGGAGTCATGTAGCCTTTGGCGTCACTGTCACCATCATCATCGTCTTCTACCACGTCAGTCTCCATTAGCATCATGAACATCATCAGCGTCGGCCCCCAGGAGCAATACTTCCTACCACATCACCCTTAACACATCATTCTCTCATCATGGTCTTGTCTTCACATCGTTGTTGCTGGCATTGTCCTGTTTGTAATCATCACTGCCACCAACATCACTCCCTTCAATGTGCCAGACACTGTGCTCAGCACTTTGTACACAGTATCTCAGATCATTTACAAAAGTGACTTTTGTGCAATGGCACCCCACTCCAGTACTCTTGCCTGGAGAATCCCATGGACGGAGGAGCTTGGTGGGCTACAGTCCACAGGTCGCTAAGAGTCGGACATGACTGAGCAACTTCACTTTCACTTTCACCCCCATTTTACAGATGACAACCCTGAGTCTCAAAAAGGTGAAGTAATTTTCCCAAGGTCACATTATCAACCTTGTTTCTTCTATAAAGCTGAAGACTATTCTATAGACACCAGATGTTCCAGTTTATTCTTAGGCTTTAAGGGAATTACAAGGCTGAGCTCTTACTCTTTGTTAACTGAGGCTGCTATGAATCCCATGAAGGAGATTTAGAGTTCATATTCTCTGGTAACAGTTGTTCCCTGATTCAGAAGAGCTGTTCTTCTTTTGATTAACTGTTAAATTTATGTTTATGATTATTATATCTAAATGGATGTTTAGAGCTGAACTGTTTCAGTAAATCAGAGCCATGATTCAAGCCAGGATTTGCTTGACTCCAAAACACCACGCTATGTGACTTCCTTGGTGATTAAACCAAACATAAGTCCCATGGTTCCCAGGTTCATGGTTATGTATCTTACCTGTACACCTTGTTTGACACCCTAGAGTATTAAAATACTCCGTGGCAACAGTTCTCCCTGGAAACCATACCTGAATGGATGACATCATTTCCCAAACTCCCTTTTCCTTCTTTAGCCATTGTCCAGCCCTTTTAAGGGTTAGTGGTAGTGGTGGTGTTCAGTTGCTAAGTTGCATCCAACTCTTTGCAACCCCATGGACTGCAGCATGCCAAGTTCTCCTGTCCTTCACTATCTCCTGGAGTTTGCACAGATCCATGTCGTTTGAGTCAGTGATGCCATCCAACCATCTCATCCTCTGCTGCCCCCTTCTCCTTTTACCTTCAATCTTTCCCAGCATCAGGGACTTTTTCAATGAATCAGTCCTTCGCATCAGGTGGCCAAAGTACTGGAGCTTCAGCTTCAGCATCAGTCCTTCCAATAAATATTCAGGGTTGATTGATCAGTCCTTTAGGATGGACTGGTTTGATCTCCTTGTAGTCCAAAGGACTCTCAAGAGTCTTCTCCAGCACCACAGTTCGAAAACATCAATCCTTTGGTGCTCAGCCTCCTTTGTGGTCCAACTCTCACACCCATACATGACTACTGTAATATATGGTGGAAAGACAGATGAGAATTCAAGTCCAGGTTCTAACACTACTGGCTGCCTGACTTGGAATAATTTACTTGAATCTTGAATTCCTTTATTCTTCATCTATAAAAGAGAAATAATGCCAACTGCTTCATAGTTATGAAATTTAAATGAGTCCATGTAAATTGTTTAACATGTAAGGCAATGGCACCCCACTCCAGTACTCTTGCCTGGAAAATCCCAGGGATGGCGGAGCCTGGTGGGCTGCAGTCCATGGGGTTGCTAAGAGTCAGGCACGACTGAGCGACTTCACTTTCACTTTCCTCTTTCCTGCATTGGAGAAGGCAATGGCAACCCACTCCAGTGTTCTTGCCTGGAGAATCCCAGGGACAGGGGAGCCTGGTGGGCTGCCACCTATGGGATCGTACAGAGTCGGACACGACTGAAGTGACTTAGCAGCAGCAGCAGCAGCAGATGTCAATAAGTGTTGACATTAACTCATCAAAATGAACTCACCCTTCCTTCTAGAATTGTGTGCTAAATGGTTGGTTGAAATCCTTAATATGTGAGAGAAGGAGAGATAAAGCTGATCTGAAATGGTTCAGTCTGTGGCTAGCAGAGGCTCCTTTGGCAAGTTGTTTAGCTTGGCTAAGAATCATTTTCCCTACTCCTTTAACATCCAGATGTCTGCTATTCACTGATCATATTCTTTGAATCCCACGCCCTCAGGTAAAATCCACTCACACAAGAGTCAAGCACAATTTACTGAAGAGGTTGTTGGGGAGACATAGCAACGAGCTATCACAATAAGTTACCACATCACAAGCAAATTGAAAACTTCCCCAGTGTATTACTATTATATTATGTCTGTGTTTTCCTTCTTTGACATCCAGTTTAGTGCTCTGGATCCCCTCCTATTATCAGAGCAATTCTTCTCTGCCCCAAACTTGCAAATTCCACTCATAACTGAACTTGAGAAAATAAGAGAATCAGTGGTTAACTGTGGTCACCTTTATATCCAAGCCACTTTGGTGTTCTTCTCCTGTGACTTATGCATAACTTTTTGGCCTCATTCACTACTTCAAACTGTTAATTAAAGTGTCTCCTAAATAAATGTAGTATTTTCTCCAAGAGACATTATCATGCCAGTGGATAAGTGAATAAAATCTTGCTTTACCTCATTACATGTAAAATGAGGTCGGATGTAGACAGCTTCATTGTTTAAATCTGCTTATACTCCATAAATTGTAGGTTTGGGGATCTATTGGGGAAGAGAAATACCATGGTGGTTTCAATATTTGTTTAAACATAAGTCTCAGGCACACCCTCTCAGGCCTGGATATAATTTCATTAGAATTAGAGCTCAGTATCCATTATTTTCATACAGTGTCCATGTCTATTTTGTGCCAGGTAGACATACAAATGAACTTTGGAATTTAGTGCCATCTATGACCTTATTTCTGCTTTTATCTCTCTTATCTGTTCATAAGTACTGATTAATTAATGAAGCCATTAATTAACTACTAATGTTTATAGGGTATATATGTGCTAGGCATTGTATTAAATACTAAAAATATGGGTCTTTATAATCTTGTGTATGTATGCATGTGTGTGCATTAATCAAATAATTACATGAATACAATCAGGACACAACTGTGGTATATGCAGGAAAGAAAAAGCCTATGTGAGGAAACCTGTCCAGCTGGAGATGTCCGTTAGAAGTTTCCTGAGCTCCATGCCTCCATTGCTTGTTTTGAACCCTGACCTTTCTCTCTGGACTTAAACTTTCAGTTCTTTAGGCGATCACAACAGACTAGTGTGTTCTGGAGTAGGGATGATGAAAACACATGAACATATGGATATGAACAATATAAGGGGGGAAGTTCCTGGGGCTGAGACAAAGCAGGTGCTCACCTGGCCTAGAGATGATCCGGGAATGCTTCCTAGAAGAGGTGATAACCTAGGCTGCTTTGAAGGGCAATTAGGAGTTGGACAGGCAAAACAGGGAGGGGGATGAAGGGTGGTCTAGGCAGAGGATATCATGTGAGTAAATGTTCAGGGAAGAGACACCATTGTGGTATGGGTGAGTGTGTGTGTGTGTGTGTGTGTGTGTGTGTGTGTGAACATAGCAAGTTTCATGAAATGGCAACATCAATGGTAAGCAGTGAGGCTGAAAGGGAAGCATTAGCCAGAACCTGGCATCAGAGCTGAGCATTACCACAGAATTCTACAGAGAAAGCAGAAGGACAGCCTCCGCCACCCAGACACTCCCCTGCTTCGTTCCAGGCGTCTCTTTAAACTCTTCTTTGTTGAGTTCCGTTTTCTCATGGCTCTTTGTCTAAATATCTCTCCCTGTTTAGCCAGGTAATCTGGTCCTTCTCTGACAGTAACAAGGATGTGTATCTTGGGAGAGACTGCCCCGAGTGGCCAGAAATACTCCGG